>OX183138.1:23477596-23638725 GCA_945261195.1 Cryptosula pallasiana | reverse complement strand
CTCCACCTCCACCATTCCACCCTCTCACCACTTCACCTCTCCACCTCTACACTTCACCACCACTCTACCACTCCACCACGCCACCTCTCCACCTCTCCACCACTCCACCTCTCCACCTCTCCACCTCTCCACCACTCCACCTCTCCACCTCTCCACCACTCCACCACTCCACCACTCCACCACTCCACCACTCCACCTCTCTACCACTCCACCTCTCCACCCTTCCACCTCTCCACCTCTCCACCACTCCACCTCTCCACCACTCCACCACTCCACCACTCCACCACTCCACCTCTCCACCACTCCACCCTTCCACCACTCCACCACTCCACCACTCCACCTCTCCACCCTTCCACCACTCCACCTCTCCACTTCTCCACCCCTCCACCTCTCCACCACTCCACCTCTCCACCTCTCCACCACTCCACCTCTCCACCTCTCCACCTCTCCACCAATCCACCTCTCCACCTCTCCACCACTCCACCTCTCCACCACTCCACCACTCCACCTCTCCACCACTCCACCACTCCACCTCTCCACCACTCCACCCTTCCACCACTCCACCACTCCACCACTCCACCACTCCACCTCTCCACCTCTCCACCTCTCCACCTCTCCACCACTCCACCACTCCACCTCTCCACCACTCCAACTCTTCACCACTCCACCACTCCACCACTCCACCACTTCACCTCTCCACCTCTCCACCTCTCCACCAATCCACCTCTCCACCTCTCCACCACTCCACCTCTCCACCTCTCCACCACTCCACCTCTCCACCACTCCACCTCTCCACCACTCCACCTCTCCACCACTCCACCTCTCCACCACTCCACCTCTCCACCTCTCCACCTCTCCACCTCTCCACCACTCCACCACTCCACCTCTCCACCTCTCCACCACTCCACCACTCCACCTCTCCACCTCTCCACCTCTCCACCTCTCCACCCTTCCACCACTCCACCACTCCACCTCTCCACCACTCCACCTCTCCACCACTCCACCTCTCCACCTCTCCACCACTCCACCTCTCCACCACTCCACCACTCCACCTCTCCACCACTCCACCCTTCCACCACTCCACCACTCCACCTCTCCACCACTCCACCACTCCACCACTCCACCTCTCCAACTCTCCACCTCTCCACCACTCCACCTCTCCACCACTCCACCACTCCACCACTCCACCTCTCCACCTCTCCACCACTCCACCACTCCACCACTCCACCACTCCACCACTCCACCTCTCCACCTCTCCACCTCTCCACCACTCCACCTCTCCACCACTCCACCTCTCCACCTCTCCACCTCTCCACCACTCCACCACTCCACCTCTCCACCACTCCACCTCTCCACCTCTCCACCTCTCCACCACTCCACCTCTCCACCTCTCCACCTCTCCACCACTCCACCACTCCACCTCTCCACCTCTCCACCACTCCACCTCTCCACCTCTCCACCACTCCACCTCTCCACCACTCCACCTCTCCACCTCTCCACCACTCCACCTCTCCACCACTCCACCTCTCCACCTCTCCACCTCTCCACCTCTCCACCACTCCACCTCTCCACCACTCCACCTCTCCACCACTCCACCACTCCACCTCTCCACCACTCCACCTCTCCACCACTCCACCTCTCCACCACTCCACCACTCCACCTCTCCACCACTCCACCACTCCACCTCTCCACCACTCCACCACTCCACCACTCCACCTCTCCACCTCTCCACCTCCACCTCTCCACCTCTCCACCTCTCCACCACTCCACCTCTCCACCACTCCACCACTCCACCTCTCCACCACTCCACCACTCCACCTCTCCACCACTCCACCACTCCACCTCTCCACCTCTTCACCTCTCCACCTCTCCACCTCTCCACCACTCCACCTCTCCACCACTCCACCACTCCACCTCTCCACCACTCCACCTCTCCACCACTCCACCACTCCACCTCTCCACCACTCCACCTCTCCACCTCTCCACCACTCCACCACTCCACCTCTCCACCTCTCCACCTCTCCACCACTCCACCTCTCCACCTCTCCACCTCTCCACCTCTCCACCTCTCCACCTCTCCACCACTCCACCACTCCACCTCTTCACCTCTCCACCTCTCCACCTCTCCACCACTCCACCTCTCCACCTCTCCACCACTCCACCACTCCACCTCTCCACCTCTCCACCTCTCCACCTCTCCACCTCTCCACCTCTCCACCTCTCCACCACTCCACCACTCCACCTCTCCACCACTCCACCACTCCACCTCTCCACCTCTCCACCTCTCCACCACTCCACCTCTCCACCACTCCACCTCTCCACCACTCCACCTCTCCACCACTCCACCTCTCCACCACTCCACCTCTCCACCTCTCCACCACTCCACCTCTCCACCACTCCACCTCTCCACCACTCCACCTCTCCACCACTCCACCTCTCCACCACTCCACCCCTCCACCTCTCCACCACTTCACCACTCCACCACTCCACCTCTCCACCACTCCACCACTCCACCACTCCACCTCTCCACCTCTCCACCACTCCACCTCTCCACCACTCCACCTCTCCACCACTCCACCACTCCACCTCTCCACCTTTCCACCCCTCCACCTCTCCACCACTCCACCTCTCCACCACTCCACCTCTCCACCACTCCTCCTCTCCACCACTCCACCTCTCCACCACTCCACCTCTCCACCACTCCACCAATCACCACTCCACCTCTCCACCACTCCACCACTCCACCTCTCCACCTCTCCACCACTCCACCTCTCCACCACTCCACCTCTCCACCACTCCACCACTCCACCACTCCACCTCTCCACCACTCCACCTCTCTACCACTCCACCTCTCCACCTCTCCACCTTTCCACCACTTCTCTTCTCCACCACTCCACCACTCCACCTCTCCACCACTCCACCACTCCACCACTCCACCACTTCACCACTCCACCACTCCACCTCTCCACCTCTCTACCACTCCACCACTCCACCTCTCCACTTCTCCACCTCTCCACCACTCCACCACTCCACCTCTCCACCACTCCACCACTCCACCTCTCCACCTCTCTACCACTCCACCACTCCACCTCTCCACCTCTCCACCACTCCACCTCTCCACCTCTCCACCTCTCCACCTCTCCACCTCTTCACCTCTCCACCTCTCCACCACTCCACCTCTCCACCTCTCCACCTCTCCACCACTCCACCTCTCCACCACTCCACCTTTCTACCACTCCACCTCTCCACCACTTCACCTCTCCACCTCTCCACCTCTCTACCACTCCACCACTCCACCTCTCCACCACTCCACCTCTCCACCTCTCCACCTCTCCACCAATCCACCTCTCCACCACTCAACCTCTCCACCTCTCCACCACTCCACCTCTCCACCTCTCCACCACTCCACCACTCCAACTCTCCACCACTCCACCTCTCCACCACTCCACCTCTCCACTTCTCCACCCCTCCACCTCTCCACCACTCCACCACTCCACCTCTCCACCACTCCACCTCTCCACCTCTCCACCACTCCACCACTCCACCTCTCCACCTCTCCACCTCTCCACCACTCCACCTCTCCACCTCTCCACCTCTCCACCTCTCCACCTCTCCACCACTCCACCTCTCCACCACTCCACCACTCCACCTCTCCACCTCTCCACCTCTCCACCTCTCTACCACTCCACCTCTCCACTTCTCCACCTCTCCACCACTCCACCACTCCACCTCTCCACCACTCCACCACTCCACCTCTCCACCTCTCTACCACTCCACCACTCCACCTCTCCACCTCTCCACCTCTCCACCTCTCCACCTTTCCACCACTCCACCACTCCACCTCTCCACCACTCCACCTTTCTACCACTCCACCTCTCCACCACTTCACCTCTCCACCTCTCCACCTCTCTACCACTCCACCACTCCACCTCTCCACCACTCCACCTCTCCACCTCTCCACCTCTCCACCACTCCACCTCTCCACCTCACCACCATTTCACCACTCCACCACTCCACCACTCCACCACTCCACCACTCCACCTCTCCACCTCTCCACCACTCCACCTCTCCACCTCTCCACCACTCCACCACTCCACCTTTCCACCACTCCACCACTCCACCTCTCCACCACTTCACCTCTCCACCTCTCCACCACTCCTCTCCACCACTCCACCTCTCCACCTCTCCACCTCTTCACCTCTCCACCTCTCCACCACTCCACCTCTCCACCACTCCACCTGTCCACCACTCCACCTCTCCACCTCTCCACCTCTCCACCTCCACCTGTCTACCACTCCACCTCTCCACCTCTCCACCACTCCACCACTCCACCTCTCCACCTCTCCACCTCTCCACCTCTCCACCACTTCACCTCTCCACCTCTCCACCACTCCTCTCCACCACTCCACCTCTCCACCTCTCCACCTCTTCACCTCTCCACCTCTCCACCACTCCACCTCTCCACCACTCCACCTGTCCACCACTCCACCTCTCCACCTCTCCACCTCTCCACCTCTCCACCTCCACCTGTCTACCACTCCACCTCTCCACCTCTCCACCACTCCACCACTCCACCTCTCCACCTCTCCACCACTCCACCTCTCCACCTCTCCACCTCTCCACCTCTCCACCACTCCACCTCTCCACCACTCCACCACTCCACCACTCCACCTCTCCACCTCTCCACCTCTCCACCTCTCCACCTCTCCACCACTCCACCACTACACCTCTCCACCTCTCCACCACTCCACCACTCCACCTCTCCACCTCTCCACCACTACACCACTCCACCTCTCCACCACTCCACCACTCCACCTCTCCACCACTCCACCACTCCACCACTCCTCCTCTCCACCACTCCACCTCTCCACCTTTTCACCTCTCCACCTCTCCACCACTCCACCTCTCCACCTCTCCACCACTTCACCACTCCACCTCTCCACCACTTCACCTCTCCACCTCTCCAACTCTCCACCACTCCACCTCTCCACCTCTCCACCTCTCCACCACTCCACCACTCCACCTCTCCACCACTTCACCTCTCCACCTCTCCACCACTCCACCTTTCCACCACTCCACCTCTCCACCTCCACCGTTCCACCTCTCCACCATTCCACCTATCCACCAACTCTCCACCTCTCCACCACTCTACCACTCCACCACTCCACCGCTACACCTCTCCGCCACTTCACCTCTCCACCACTCCACCTGTCTACCACTCCACCACTCCACCACTCCACCTCTCCACCACTCCACCCCTCCACCACTCCACCACTCCACCACTTCACCTCTCCACCACTCCACCATTCCACCTCTACACCACTCCACCAGTCCACCTCTCCACCACTCAACCTCTCCACCACTCCACCTCTCCACCACTCCACCTGTCTACCACTCCACCACTCCACCTTTCCACGTCTCCACCTCTCCACCGCTCAACCTCTTCACCATTCCACCTAGTCACCACTCCACCACTCCACCACTCCACCACTCCACCTCTCCACCAATCCACCACTCCACCTCTCCACCTCTCCACCACTCCACCTCTCCACCACTCCACCACTCCACCTCTCCACCACTCCACCACTCCACCTCTCCACCACTCCACCACTCCACCTCTCCACCACTCCATCTCTCCACCACTCCACCTCTCCACCACTTCACCTCTCCACCACTCCACCTGTCTACCACTCCACAGTTTTGTACAATAATCAGTCTGCTCTCTTGCTTGCAGTGTCAATGTTGTGTCTGACTCAAGGTATCGTAAACTTGCAAAGATCGGTGAAACACAGATCCTAAAGCAAGACTACCAAAAGAGACTAAAGAAAAGGTGGCTACCCTTTCGATGTTGCAATTGAACGTTGATATGCTTTCCGGTTTGCTCTATCTCTATAATATTTCATGTTCTTGCACTTCGGTTGTTTGGTAGATTTGAGGTTGTGGCTGGCAATCAGCCAGCCTGGGCTGATCTCCAACTCAAGACTAGCCAACAAGTAGATGCCGGTAAGCTTCACCATTACCCTTTTCTGACAAAAACACTTTCAACCCTCCTCGCTGTTTAACAGATACCTTCTACATCATCACATCTTGCTCTCAAGAGTTGATTTTCAGTGACTTAGAAAATACAACTTGTTCATATTCAGTACAATACAGAATTATTGCTAGTAAAAAGTAATAATACATTACGTTTGAAATGTAGTAAGAATGATATCAATTGCTTTCATTGTGTCCTCTCACCTCAGAGACACACCTATGTATTGGCTGCCTGTAACAACTAAGTGCTGCCTTGTAGAAGACGAGGAAGAAAGCCAACTGTCACGTAGAACAGGTGACTATGTTGCCAGTAGGTCTAGTGTCCTAGCCCCGACCTACCTCGACTACAAACCTGTCACTCCTGCTAACAAAGCACAGCTACATAAGGTACATATTTATGTAACTGAACATTCCCTTGCCTCAGTCATGGCTTGTCCACCCAACATTCCAACAGCCCGAGTAAATGTTTCTATTTGAGACTGACAGCTTTCGAGCTAACACCAGACCATAGTAACTAATAGGTATCCTTTATCTCTGCTCATTAACGAGTGTGGTCTGGTCACACACACGACCTTTCATCGGAAATGACGCCCGGCGCGGCAAATTGTCGAATCAGGTGACTATGTTGCCAGTAGGTCTAGTGTCCTAGCCCCGACCTACCTCGACTACAAACCTGTCACTCCTGCTAACAAAGCACAGCTACATAAGGTACATATTTATGTAACTGAACATTCCCTTGCCTCAGTCATGGCTTGTCCACCCAACATTCCAACAGCCCGAGTAAATGTTTCTATTTGAGACTGACAGCTTTCGAGCTAACACCAGACCATAGTAACTAATAGGTATCCTTTATCTCTGCTCATTAACGAGTGTGGTCTGGTCACACACACGACTTTTCATCGGAAACGACGCCCGGCGCGGCAAATTGTCGAATCAGCAAATCCATGCCGCTCGCCGTCCAAGTTAACCGACGCCGCACTACGCCGTTGAACATGCTCAAGTTTTTTGGTTTTCCGACGCCACGACTATAATGTGATTGGCTAATATTTGTTCGCACTGGGTCAAGGTTAATTTAAAAAAGTTTGCCGCCAACAATACTTGTACTAAATCGTTATCATATATATCACTGTTGCTTATTATGATAAATGGTAGGAAAAGAACATTATGATAATCACTATCACAATTGATTGTTTTTATTGTGACTGTTTATTGGTGCAATGAATATAATAATAAGCAAAGTGAAATAATTATTTTTATTATCCACGAAAATTTATTTATGATGATGGATCATAATTAATTAATTATAACTGATATTTACTAAGCACTGAGTAGCAAATAAAAAATAAGTAATAAAAATTAATTTCTGTTACTGAAAATAATTATTATAAATTACTGATCATTATGATTATATTTATCATAATATTATTGTGATTTATTAGTTTTATTATTACTTGTTTTTCTTTGCACCAAAGGTGCCGAAGTCACAATTGACGTCAGCCAGTGTGGCCTGTAGAAACCGTTTTCTGTGGTCAGTTCAGGCGCTGCGTCGAGCTCTGAGTGTCGCCGGAACAGAAAAAGTCGTGTGTGTGGCCAGACCATAAATGTTCCTCTTTGAGACTGACAGCTGTCGAGCTAACACCAGACCATAGTAACTAATAGGTATCTTTCATCTCTGCTCATTAACGAGTGTGGGCGGGCCAACAGCGCTTCTGAGCTTATGTACAACACTGCATATTGGGAGAGATCAATTCTTCAAGTCTGCGTTGGAGATGGAAATATATGGTATCTTCTATCGAGTTGCGTCCACTTATGTGCTCTTATGAAACTTGGTCATTTCTGTGAGGAGATTACCACTTGTTTATGAACATATCTATAACTGGAGTAGTAGAGTCATGTATCAGTTATATAGAGTTGTACTAACTAGAGACACGTATCAGTTATATAGAGTTGTATTAACTGGAGACACGTATCAGTTATATAGAGTTGCACTAATTATGACGCTACCCTAAACCATCACAGTAGCTCTGTTTGGGCATCCCTCTCGTTTCCTACATTATCCCAAATTGTTTTTTATTGCTATTAAAGTGATGAATTGGCCAGACGCACTTACAGCTTGACACGACGCCTGAGCTGAACGCTGAAAACGGCTTCTATTGGCCACACTCACCGACAGCGTCCACTGGCAATCGTGACCTCTGCACCCTTGTTGCAAACTATAGAGGTAGAGATGAAGGTCTAGGTTTCGCCGACTCTTTGTACAGTAATGACACACCTTCTTTTGGTTCCGGTTTGGTATTTACAATGATATGCATATAAAAAATCATTAGTTTTGATAAAAAGTTTCAAATTCTTTGCGAGGCAACTTTTGTCAAGTTTTTAGTTTTTTTTATTGGAAATAGAAGTTTTTTCTGGCAACGTTGTATACTCTGCAGAACAAAGTAATAATGTTTTTTAAACAACATTCTTTCACCAATTAGTTTTGCTATTCATATTTCTTCATTTACAAATTATCGGCGCATTAATAGGACACCACTATAATATTCTTTAACACGAGTTATTTACTTGAAATTTCATTATATCAAAAACTTATTGATTAGCACAAATTGTTTTTCATTGTTAGCATTGAACGGCAGTCGTGTAAACCCACTACTTTAGAAAAATAATGATGGGGCTATATTTATATACTAACGACGATATACTGAGCGCCAGTAGAGAACTGTTGTGGCTATTAACGGCTTTTTGTGGACCTAGGCCTCTATCTGTACCTCTATGATGCAACCAATCACTAGAAAAACAGGTAGTACCAAAACTAATAATTCTTAATGCCATTATTACTGGTCTGATAAATATAATAAAAATACCAAGTAAATTACAATATATATTTTCAATAACAATTTATTACTAACCACTTATTTATTACTGAGTATTTAGCAAATACCAGTAATAAATTATTATCGGTAATAACTATTTTGACTTGCTTATTACTAAATTTATCACACAAACAACAAATCCCAATAGCAGCCACCATTAGTGATAGTGGTTGTCATCACTTTTTTGTTATTACAATTTATCATAATAACAACCCACACCAAAGATTATATTTGTACCAACAACCTTGTTAACACTATAAGTTATTGTTGACCATAACAACTTTTATCCAACGCACATAAAGATTAACCAATCACGATACATTCCATACGTCGGAATACTTGAAAACTTCAGCATGTTCAACTGCATAGTACAACACGGACGGCGACCAGTGCGGATTTACTAGTCTCACCACTTTGTCGTCTGCATGCGCCGGATCCAGTCAAATGTTGCGTGTGTGGCCACTCCACACTATCAATGCTGTTGCCTTAATCATTGGAAGCCTGAGTGAAAACTGTTGCTTTTTAATACTAGCCCGCACTTATTAAAATTATCACCAAAGATTTTTAAGATAAATTTACTTGATTATGTATTGAAGTCTAAACACTCTTTCATCAATGTTGATGTATAACGAATACTTGTTTTTAGCAACTGCTACTACTTACAACAACTATTTCGATAGAAATAAAATGCACTTCCTGCTCTGATTCGAAAATACATAATAAAAAGATTTTTATCTCGCTGAGCTGCATAAATTACCCAATTCATCGATTACTGACAGTAGTTGATACTATGGCATCATGATGAATCATCTTGAAGATTTGGTTTGGGGGTGGTCTGACATGAACAAGTTGATACCACCATTAGATTCTTCAATGTCTTTTCTGTACTCACAACAAGTTTTAAGTCATTCACAATAATATTGTAATGGAATTGCACAGGGGTGCAATAATCTCAACAGGTGCTACTAAACCTATACTAATCCCCATATATATCCAAGACTACGCTGCCACTTATACTAGTAGAAGTTATGCCTGACTGATCAAGAGTGCAGCGGAGCTACCACTTCACTACAGCCAAGTGCAGGAAGGACTTTCCCGCTTTTTTATTTATTTATAACTTTGACACTTGAGCCATGCTAGCTTGTTTTTATTGCTCAATCTATTTAGCCAATCATATATTTTTATTCTTACATAGTTTTGCACCTCCTTTATATAGAGCTGCATGCAGCCCAGCAGAGCAGATACAATTAGATACTCTTAGTAGATAGAGCTCGTGTCTCAAACTACTATTGTCTAGTTATTGTTCGTGTGTCTCAGCTAGCGTTTAAGGCTAGCCAGCACCAGTCTCAGAAGCTAAGGAATCGTTGGAACTACCAGGAGGAATACCTTGGAAGGCGCTTGAGAAGAAACGCTTAGGATTCAGAGTAGTAACGACCAGCCAGAAAGACTATACTGCCAGACATATTGGACTATTATTCAGTACATATTTGGAGACCTATCGTTATTTTACACTCATACTTAGTGCTCAGTTTTGTGCGTTTTGTTTCAGTAGCAAGTAGAACCTAGTCGTGTCTGCTAGTTAGCAGCATTCAGTACTCTCCATATCAGAGAGACCATACTGCCTTGTCACTCTGTAGCCATCACTACCACGAAATACAGAGTAAGCCATTAAACAAGCACTCTTGCAGTACCAGTAACCGTCTTCCTCCTCTAACACGGGGAAAATCGTTACACCACTATCCGGCTCCTCAGCCTCCACCTACACATGAGGATACCCTGAACCGATTGTTACAGGCAGTGCAAGACATGACAGCTGAGGTGCGTCAGATGAGACAGTGGCAACAGACGGTGCCTACACCTACTCCTGTGGTGCGACCTACTCCTCAACCTCCTATGCAGGCTCCACATACGGTGTACCACCCTTCTCCTGTGTCACATACCACACCTGTTAATGCGTGGTCACCTCTCTCGACAGCTCGTTCTGCATCTTCCCCGTGTTGGAGCTGTGGACAGTCTGGACACTACAGCAAATTTTGTCCATCCAGCCAGCCAACTGTCACTGCACCCAGAGATTCCCAGGACGGGAAACCACACTGACTACCTGCGATAAGGCAAGAAGGTGGAATAAAGAAGTAAAGAAGCCAGAGAGACGTGGTCCTACTCCGTTACTCTTATCAGATTTTAGATATTTTAGATATCAGAGATATCAGAGCCATTGCGTAAAGGACAGCCACACCCCTCAGAGAAGGCACCCCTGCGAAAAGAGCAGAAGAGGAATGAAGTGAGGCACGCCAAGTTGCCTACCTCTCCTGCCGGCTGCCAGAGGGACTATACAAGTGAACCACCCCTCCTGGTGAACAGCTACTTCCTACAAGTGGTAGCCAAGTACCAGTACAGAAGAGAGAGAAACGAATCCAGAGTGAACAGCACACACCTTCGCTGTTGGATTTACCACCGGTGTAGATTGCCGGCCCCTGAAGTTTCAGCCTGTCCAAGCGCAGCAAGCGGTAGCAGTACCAGTTAGCCAACCCATGGAGTGCGCCACGCATTCACCAGTAAGAGTGCTGCCTCAACCTCCTCGTGCTACTGAAGTACAGCCCACCTGTGCACTGGACCAGAAAGTAGAGAGGCCGTATAGTACAAGCTATTTCCTCACCGGCAAGTTGGAAGCCCAGCCAGTCACACTCCTCGTTGACACCGGTTGCACTACAAACCTGATGTCGAAGCATATATTCAACCGTCTGCCTGAGGCAGTAAAGAAGAAAGTGAGTGAGTCACACGGAATCATGGCAGGTTGAACACAAATCCAATTCTACGGAACGGTGAAAGCAGTCTTGCAATTGAAAGACATAAGGACAGCAGCCACGTTCGTAGTCGGTCGAATCAGGGAAGATGCTATATTAGGTATGCCATTTCTCACTGATCGAACTGTCGCCTGAAGTTCGGTGAGCATGCCATAATAATCTCAGGACGAGAGATGCAATGCACAGATAAAGAAGGCAGCAGACTTGTGAGCAACAATAGGACCTCCCACATTGAACGGCTACACCTCAATGGAGATACCCCCCACTTGTACCAAGTCAGCGCACAAAGTTGCCTTCCTACTGTCCAGCTAAGCCATCCCCAACAGTCTTCGACTAAGAGTTACCCACTGCTTCACCTCCAGAATGTCACCATTCCTGCATCTGACCTTTTCAACCTCTCATTGTGTATGACAGAGGCGCTCAGATGGCTACAAGGAAAAGGAATAGAAATTGAGTTCGTGACAGACAACCCACTTGAAGTAACTAAGCAGAGCACTGAGATGGTAGTAACCAAGCTAGGAGCGGCCAAAGAGTGCCAGAGAGAGTCTAAGCTGGAGCGGCCAGGAGAGCCGTTGCTTACCAATCCCTCAACCCCTCACAGCAAGTTTGAGGAAGATTGGCCAAGTAGTTTAGCCAGAAACAGCCAAAGTGTGTGGGAGTTGCCCCAACAACAGGAGGAGACAAATCCAGGGCCTTGTAACAGTGAGAACCAGCCCACTAACCTATTAGTGAAGCAACCAGATGGAAGCGCTGAACCGCCTACACATGACAGCCAGTCAGCTGCAATAACAGCCAAGGGAGTGGATCCACAAACAACAAGACATAAATTGTGTAAAATAAAAGAGAGTGCACATACCTCAGTCTTCGCTGCAACACTTCCCAACTGGTCACAGATAGAAGGCATAAAATTTCTCACAACCACTGGACAGGTTGCAAACCCATTGAGAGTACGTTACCCAGTGAGTAAAGTAGATGTGTTAACCCAGTGTACAATCAAGCAATTATTCCCAGAGAGAAAATTGCCAGGACAAGTAGTACCAAAAAGAAAGTATATTAAACCTGGATGGGATGTAGCCAACCCCCCAAGATGGACACCCTTTGAGAGAGAACAGTATAGAGTAAGTGATAGAGAAGGATCGAGTTCCTATCCACCCACAGTCCGAAGAAATGGGCGCTTGAATACCATACCCATTAGCCAGTGCATTATGAGGCATCCGCCCCCGCCTGTTACTCAACCAAGCAAGAGTCAAGGACGGCACCTGTTGAGCGTGGGAAACGCCATTGCTTTGCAACTTTCTAAAGTTATAGGACGTGTTTTTACCACCGCTGACTTTACCGTTGATAATTATACAACTATGGATCGTGTACAGGACATCTCACCTGCCAAGGATGCTGTTCTTCAGTTGGAAGAAGAAGAAAGATTTCTTATGGAGATGGACGACGCTGCAGAACAGCTACCACCCAAGAACCCCGCTAGGAGATCACCATCTACACAAGAAGGTTTTTCCGTCGGTGCAGCCTAAGCACTCAGTGAGGAGCAGATTATCACCTCTCCCTTCTGCTGATCAGATGGATGAATGGATCGCCAGCCACAGCTCTACTAAGGATCCCTTAGCGTTGGAGCCCCCTGTTCTTTCACAGCTGATGGATACAGAATTTCCGCCTCTGCCTATCTCTGCCACTGGATCCCCTCTTGCAGGTACCTTACAACATGTATTCTCTGTACTTTCCCCTGTCTGAGATCCCCTTCCCCCTACCACCGCCTTCATAACGAGGCGTAGTCACGGTGCGGTGAGAGTCACTGCAAAGGCAGATGGTGCTACCCGTATGCCATTTCCCATTACCAGAGAACGGATGCAATCTTTGGGTAAGATTGTCCCCAGTAAAAGAAGAGGAGCGTCTTTGCTGTTTGACACATCTGGACAGGATGCCTTTGCCACTGCTATGGCCACCAGCTCGTTCACCCACGAGAGTGAGGAAAGTGAGTTCCAAGTCAACGGAGCAAGTTCCCTTTCTGCGGCTCATACCTACCAGACGTAAGGTTGAGCTGCCTTCCAAACCTGCCTCCAAGTCATCTGCTGCCTCCACTACTGTAGAAGCTAGTGCTTCCTCCCCGGCTACTCTTCCTGTGGTACAACTGGTCGATGTTGGCGTACCACCCCCTCCTGCTCCCACGGTATCTGAAGAGTTTACCGCTCCCCACGCTTCTGGAAAGAAGCTGCCTATCCCTCACCGGCTACTGCAGTGGATAGCCCCCACCTTCCAACAAACCATCCAGAAGCAGCTGAAGAAGGTTCGACGAAACACCTGCCCCATGTGTCATCTCCAGGCCAAAAACATGCGACAACTTTCCGTCCATATTCACCAGCACTTCGTCCGGTACTTTTGCAAGTGCCGGTACTCTTCTAGCTCACGCGACAGCGTGTATGGACACCAGAAGAAGCAAGGTTCTGGACCAGAAGACACGAATCACTACCAGAGGATGGGATACATTTACGCTGTAGATGGAGAGAGTTTTCCTGCCTTCCGTCGATACCAGCACTGGACACAATCTGAGGAGTTTGGTTCGTGCAAACCTACACAAACCGGCACCATCACCCCGTCTGTCCCTTCCACTACTGCAGAGACAGAACCCCTGCCCCCAGTTCCTACTCAAGTGGAACCATCTACATAACCGTCTACCATTACACCGTTGATGTCTCTCCCGTTAGTTGGATACCGGATCCCCAAGAGAAAGGTGCGAAGGAAGCCTTGCACAGTAGTTGCCCCTGCTAGAGAGGTCGAGATTGCACCTCCTTCCCCCTTGTTCCTGCACCCTCGCGCCTGGTGAGGAATGTCACGGTGACGGTAGCCTCCTCACCGTCCATAGAGCCTGCTCCAGAGCCTACATTGACGCCACAGTTCCTCCAAGACAAGGCCCGCTGGGCACTATCTATAGGAGAGAAGATTAGACCCTGGAAGACGAGGTAGAAAGGATGAGAGCTAGAGTGCTAACCGGTACCCTTACCAAAGCAGAGATTGAGCCGATGAAGCCTAGAGCAGAACTGCTGAAGATAGAGATTGGTCATCTGAAAGATATCCAGCACGCCCTACGGGGCTGCCTGTTTTAAGCAGGGCATGCCTCCCTTCTGTTCTGTTTTTCATCCAGCTATCAAGCACTGGTGTACTAAACAAGCTACCACGGGGCTTGTGATGGATGGATTGACTTGAAATTTGTGGTGGGTACAATTATTGGAGAATCTGATGGTTGTATTAGCTTTTTGATGTCAAACTACCCCCAAGCCAAACCGTTTAACGAATTGTTTAATATGTAATACTCAGAGGCGGATTCGGAAAATCACAAGGGGGGGGGGGAGCCAACCGGTTTTATGGCTCCTCCCTTTGTGTTCTTTGGCACTCCCTCCAAAGCCATAATAAATGATGTGGTGTGTTTTCAATATGATTGCTATTATTCTTTATTCAACATCATCAACCATTGGTAATTGTGAAACATACACCCTCAGACACACACACACACACACACACACACACATGTATGTTTTATTCAAAGTGGGCGAGCATGTATGTTGCATTGAAACGCGTTGGCCGTGTGGGCGCAAATCTACACAAAAGAAGAAAGGTTGCTACCACTATCTGCATCTTTTTACAAGTTGTCATTATTATTTATCAATTACTAAAAAATCAACAGATCATCATACTTTTATAAAATAAAGTATTGTTCCAAAGAAAAGGCTATTAAATAAATTAATAATAATGAACAATAATAAATAACAATAATTTTTAAAAAGTGCAATAATTAATAATAATTTAGCTTTAGAACGTAGTAGTATAGTAGCAGCAGCAGTAGTAAGTAGTGGTGGTAGCAAAAGGAGTATTAAATAGTAATAATAAAGTAAGCAACAATAATCAGTTAGTTGTTATTTAGAAGTGGAATTGATTATTTTTAGTAGTGTTGTGCGCATATTCATTCACCAATAACATGAATAATAATATAATAATAATAATAATAATAATAATAATAATAATAATAATAATAATAATAATAATAATAATAATAATGATAATGATAATGATAGTGATGGTGATGGTGATGGTGATGGTGATGGTGATGGTGATGGTGATGGTGATGGTGATGGTGATGGTGATGGTGATGGTGATGGTGATGGTGATGGTGATGGTGATGGTGATGGTGATGGTGATGGTGATGGTGATGGTGATGGTGATGGTGATGGTGATGGTGATGGTGATGGTGATGGTGATGGTGATGGTGATGGTGATGGTGATGGTGATAATAGTGATGGTGATAATAGTGATGGTGATAATAGTGATGGTGATAATAGTGATGGTGATAATAGTGATGGTGATAATAGTGATGGTGATAATAGTGATGGTGATAAAAGTGATGGTGATAATAGTGATGGTGATAATAGTGATGGTGATAATAGTGATGGTGATAATAGTGATGGTGATAATAGTGATGGTGATAATAGTGATGGTGATAATAGTGATGGTGATAATAGTGATGGTGATAATAGTGATGGTGATAATAGTGATGGTGATAATAGTGATGGTGATAATAGTGATGGTGATAATAGTGATGGTGATAATAGTGATGGTGATAATAGTGATGGTGATAATAGTGATGGTGATAATAGTGATGGTGATAATAGTGATGGTGATAATAGTGATGGTGATAATAGTGATGGTGATAATAGTGATGGTGATAATAGTGATAGTGATAATAGTGATAGTGATAATAGTGATAGTGATAATAGTGATAGCGATAATAGTGATAGCGATAATAGTGATAGCGATAATAGTGATAGCGATAATAGTGGTAGCGATAATAGTGGTAGCGATAATAGTGATAGCGATAATAGTGATAGCGATAATAGTGATAGCGATAATAGTGATAGCGATAATAGTGATAGCGATAATAGTGATAGCGATAATAGTGATAGCGATAATAGTGATAGCGGTAATAGTGATAGCGGTAATAGTGATAGCGGTAATAGTGATAGCGGTAATAGTGATAGCGGTAATAGTGATAGCGGTAATAGTGATAGCGGTAATAGTGATAGCGGTAATAGTGATAGCGGTAATAGTGATAGCGGTAATAGTGATAGCGGTAATAGTGATAGCGGTAATAGTGATAGCGGTAATAGTGATAGCGGTAATAGTGATAGCGTTAACAGTGATAGCGTTAACAGTGATAGCGTTAACAGTGATAGCGGTAACAGTGATAGCGGTAACAGTGATAGCGGTAACAGTGATAGCGGTAACAGTAGCAATAACAGTAGCAATAACAGTAGCAATAACAGTAGCAATAACAATAGCAATAATAATAGCAATAATAATAGTAATAAATGAATTCAATTTTTAATGAATAAATTAGTAGTAATAATAAACATAATAGTGCATTACTACAAACAATGCATTGTTGCTATTGCATTGAAGAGAAAGACAGGAAAATAATAGATTAGACATATTAATCATTAATTATTATAATAATAATTATTATATTTATTAATTATTATTAATGTTATCTATCTATCTAGCAATTAATTATTAACGCAAAAAAACAAATGATATTTATTACCCTGGAGATGCAATGAGAAAATCTAGAATGCTTGTTGCTGCCTTGTGCTTCTCCATGGCCATACTTTGGTTGATCAACTTTTACAAGGTGTTTTATGATGACAATTATGAATGGGCACTTCACTAACGGACGTGCAATCCAGAGCTGTTACTATGGTAACAAAAAAAATTGCGCCAAGCTTAGCAAATTTCTTCACTTATTCTTCTGGAGGGGGCCGCCATGGCTCCCATGTCTACCCCCCTGAACCCGCCACTGGTAATACTCTAAGGTTTTGTGATGCTAAATCCAGATGTAAAAGTAATACTGATTAAGAAGATTGCTGGGAACAAAGTTGTCTTGTTGAATTTTGATTAATAGTTATTGTTGATGTGATTGGTCTTTTTTTAATTAGTAATTCATTTTTTTATAACGATACTTCCATTATCGTTATCTTAACTGTATTTGTTTAGTGAACAATCAAGTTTTAAGCGGCCAATCTCCGACACAGTATGAGAGCCCTGTATTTTATAGACCCACATTTGTTTTCTCATAATGCTTCAGTATTTATCAGAAACTTCTATGTCAGTCAATGTAGCTAAAGCAAGTGTTTGAATACCACTGTAATCATCAAATCGATGAGCCGAACAGTTTTCTCCATTATGTTTTTATTAGCCATTGTTTATAATAGACACCGGAAATAGAGCGCACGCTGGTGAAGCGGTTGTGTTAAATAGCCTTTTGCACAAGGCTTATTGGAACATTTACTGCCGAATAATGCATTCGCCGTAGAAATTCCAAAATATCACAGGAGGGGACAAAATTTCCAAGCATGGTTGTAGCGCAACACCTCATATCTTACAAATAGATACATTTAGATATATCTAATGTAATCCTCCAATCCTAGAAATAATCCATTTGGATATATCTGATGTAACCTTCAACACCCAAACATTTCTGTCATGTAATAGTTAAAGATAAATATGTAATATTTGTTGTCTAAAGAAATATGCACTGCATTTTATTATGATAATGTACGTTGTGCCTACTTTTTGTTGCTGCCATCTATCTCTAAATTTTAATCATGAATAATCTTTTATTCGAAAAAAGATTAATTTAAAATTAATCTTCAAAAAACTCAGCATGAAAAAGTTAAATACGAGGGGCAATGATGCTAATAGTTTTTATGGGGAAGACCCAGAGCCTGCGGATGACACGCCCAACTGTTGTTTATATAATATACATTTGTGCTAGCTTTTATTGAGCAACAGAAGAATGTTCAAAGGCTTGCATTAGACTGCCATAAATGGTTCAAAGTGTAGCCCTGAACATAAATGCCTGCAATTTAGGAGAAAGTAGGAAATAACTCTAAATAATTGTAATGATCAGTAAAAATAATTTATAGGTAATAATAATAGTTAAGTTATTATGAAATTAATTGTTATAATAGCAGATAAATCAAGATTACTATCAGTTATTATTACAACTAAACTGTACACGGATGACCAGCAATATTCTTACTTGTTCATATAGCGCAATATAACCGGCATATCAGCTTGCAGCAAATGTATTACCAAAAGTGGGCAGAGCCTAATTGAAAACCTTGCTAACCACTTATCCTTGACCTTGGTATCCTAGCACTTATTACAGTGATGATCATGTGCGTCTGTTTGTAATAAACCAAACCCCCAATCAGCTTTTCTCCCGTAAACAAATTATTGGTCCAAATATGAGAAATTCTTTGCGAAATATAATATTTTCTCTATACTTATAACATTAATTAACCGTTAAATCAATCTCATATTTTAATCTTTAAAAAATTAATCTATTTTGATCGTTGATTAATGTGATAAAAGGACAGCACTACTTCGTTTGTCAATTTCAATATGTACTGAAGCGTAACCAGCCCAGATAAGTATTGCTGGTGAAGTGCAAGTGTTGGTAGAATTATGTATTAGAAGTGAGCTTGACTCATTATTTGGGTTCTATTCATTTCACCAAGATTACCGCTACAGAAGTGTAAACAGTACTTTTAGAATGATAGTAATTAGTATTCAGATAAAACACAAAAGTGTGGAGGCATGATTGGTACCCATTAGGTGTATTTGCTGGCTGCATCGATGAACAGCTGTTATTGTTTGCGTTTGGGGACCACATCAGTGGGCCGCGAACGCATCGATCCAGGCTTTTACATTTTGCTATATAATGATAAAAAAATAATATCGGATCAGCTGTTAAAGATATAAACTTCCGGTGTGCATTGTAGCGAGCATACTTATTTTCACATGTGTAAGCATTTCATCAATGACACATCATGTCATCGATTCCTTTCTGGTGCTATTGGCGTGATACTTCGGGAAGTAACAGATAGTGATAGCGAGTCAAAGAATAAACAGCTTTACACTTTTTTGGTTGGTGATGTCTATTTCAAAGTAATTCCTTCTTGATTAACTGTAGCAATAACAATTATTTTTATTGTTTTAAGAAAATAAATGGATGTTCTTTTTATGATCCTGACCAATTATTTATAATCATAATCCTAATAGTTGAAAATGATAAATGATTTGTATAATTGATATTGTTAATGAAGAATACCAAAATAATGACACCTGAAATGAACTGCTTTGAAATAAATTTCACCAACGCGGCTATGTGTTAATCTAAAGCTACGTTCACACTATGCGATTCTCGGCCATGCGATTATTGGGAGGAATCGGGAGTTGCTCTCCCGATTATTTACAAGAGTTCACACTTGCAAATTTTTGAGCCTGATATTGCATGGCCTTGAAAGTTGTCAAGACACCGCATTTCATTGATAATTACAGGACATCAAATTATTAATAATAATAATATAATATAGCTTATATTACTAGAGATTTCAATAAATCATACCATTTCTTCATCCATCAATAATAAGAAATAAATTACAAATAATAATAAATAATTGTGAGTATATTTAATTATGATTAATAATAAAAAAAATGATGAAAACTTTTTTAATGCAATTATTTACTATTATCTCAGAGCTGGTAGTTGTTTTCTATTTATATTGACAATAATTAGTATACCCACATTAGTATTTTACTTGTAAACAAGGCTTGCAATTGATCAGGGAAATATTAAAAAAATATTCTAACGTTGGTTAAATAATAATTATCAAGCAGCTGCAAGTTTTTTGAAAAGTATTAAATTGAAAAGCTGTGATGTGGATGCTGATTGGCTAGACAGGCCGATAATCGTACAGAGCACCATCACTGCTCGATGAAAAAAACTGCCACCGATTGTGAAATCGTTAAGATTTCACTGTTCACACTTGCGAGCCGATTTTTGGCTCCGCCCACTAGGCCGAGAATCGCATAGTGTGAACGTAGCGTGTAGTGTGGTCGATCGGTAGTGTTTGCGACCTATGAGTATGCCTCGCAAATCAATTTTATTTTTTCTGTGGTATGGTATTTTGCAATCCATTTAAAATACAGCTACCAACCCATTTGCATTAAATAAATCGGGAGAAATACTATTTAATTAAGTTATTGTGTGGGTTGATCCTGCCAGCAAACACATCTGTTACTTCAAGCTTCCGGCTATGAGTGGCTTGGCTTTAGAATGCCTAGTTTAACCTTTGTCTTGTGTTACATACATCCATTCTTTTTTATTCCTCAATCTTTATATTTCTTTTGGTTTTAGGCACCAGTAAGCGCAGTCAGATTTCATCCCACGTCACAAGTTATCATGACTGCCAGCAAAGATCAAAATCTCTCCTTTTTCCAGGTTTGTGTGAATCTGTTATAGTTGCTTGCAACTTTGGGTTGGAGCATATTTGCTGTTTTGTTATATGGCAACAACAGGGCTCTTTTACAATATGTGCTTACAGTGTAGATAATACAAGCAACTCTGCTAATCTTCAAGCATCCTCAAAGCTGCCGGCACTTTTCGTCAATATGCTTCTAGCAAAACTTGTGGCTGTGCAGAAAAATCAATTTATTCAGTTGCCTTCTCTTATAAAAATTACGTAGAATTGACTTCATCATCTGCTCATTGACATGGCGTCACGCTGCTGGTTGGTGATGCCTTCCACAGTAGTTGTCATTCTATAATTTCATGTCTATCTGGAAAAAAGATCAAGATCTTACATTCTGATGTCAATTTCAAATAATAGGTTTTATTTTTCCAAATATTCTCTAAGTCATGACCACAGGTTAGTTTTTGACTTTTTGTACTATTTATTTTATTTTGCATCTGCATTTTTAGCAACCTCCAATTAGCGCTAAATTCCTGTGTTTGTTCTGAGATACTATTTACCACAAATTTTTGAACAAGTTGCTTTTGAAAATTATGAAAGCATCATGTTTTATGCATAGTGATTAGTTTTTGTTAATATTCGAGGAAGATGACTGTAGCTCATCCAGTTTGGTAAACTATGTATTATTATCAAAAACTTTTTTTCAGAGGAAATTCTGGTTGCCAGAGCAATAATTTAGGGTAATGCAAACTTGAAGTTATAAACCGTATGCCTGTGATGGCTTCCCCAGGTTTCATGGGTATTAAAAAGTCAGACATTGCTTTTAGTATTTTTTTTTAATTATTTATAATTGTTGTTATAAAAATACTGTTATCTTTGGAACAGTTTTTGTTTGTGTAAAACAGTAACTTCCAGATTTTGTTATGTCTAAACTGGTCCAAGTATGGTGAAAATTTACTTTTATTTTTAGCATATGGCGTCATTATTTTTCATTATTATTATCGACGATAAATATTTTGGCCCGGAATAATAGTCATTTGTACTACTGCACAATATTGTTGCTGCGGTTTCGTGCTTTTTGCTTTTAATTGCAGAACATGGTAGATAGCTACCCAATTGTTGCTGCAATTCTGTTTTCTTTTTGCCAGTGCAATTGGTTCATATAAAGATGAAAAAATTTGTCTTCCATACCGTCGATCAACGCATTGTAGTCATTGCAAGCTTTCAATTTATCGCCGTACTAATACAGCAAGAAGCCTAGATGAAAAATTTTTTGAGTTTCTTTCAACCCTTAACAATACACATACTATTTTGGAGCAAATCTTCATCATTCTTTTGACATAAGTTTTTTTTCCGTTGCTACTTTGAGTTGGCAATAAGAAGTGAAGAAATCCTACAAGAAGTGTCTAGTAGCCATTGTGTTTTGACCTACTTTCTCAACCCTGTCAAGCAGATTCACTTTTGATAGAATAAGCTGTTCGTAACTGGTCAGTGTTAGAACTGAGAGCAGCTCTTGGGGCTTTATATGCTCTCACACACACAACCGTCTGTAGCCGAGTATATGTAGCCGAGCATATGTAGCCAAGCATCTGTAGCCAAGCATCTGTAGCCGAGCATATGTAGCCAAGAATATGTAGCCGAGCATATGTAGCCGAGCATATGTAGCCGAGCATATGTAGCCGAGTATATGTAGCCGAGCATATGTAGCCGAGCATATGTAGCCAAGCATATGTAGCCGAGTATATGTAGCCAAGCAATGTAGCCGGGCATATGTAGCCGAGTATATGTAGCCGAGTATATGTAGCCGAGCATATGTAGCCAAGCATATGTAGCCGAGCATATGTAGCCGAGCATATGTAGCCGAGCATATGTAGCCGAGCATATGTAGCCGAGCATATGTAGCCAAGCAATGTAGCTTAGCATATGTAGCCGAGTATATGTAGCCGAGTATATGTAGCCGAGCATATATAGCCAAGCATATGTAGCCAAGCAATGTAGCCGAGTATATGTAGCCGAGTATATGTAGCCAAGCATCTGTAGCCGAGTATATGTAGCCTAGCATATGTAGTCGCTAGTTGATACCACATGATATACTTTGATGTCTATTGCAGGTAGATGGTACGAAGAATGCAAAGATTCAGTCCATGTTTATAGAAAACTTTCCCATCTACTGCGCGAGGTTCAGTGCTGATGGATGTCATGTCATTCTTGCCTCGAAGCGAAGAAGTTTTTATAATTATGATATGATTAGTGGTCAGCTGATGTCTGTTCAGCCAATCAAAGGTCTCTATTTTAGATCAAGAAATCACTGCCATGCCATTCAAGTTAAAAAGTGTTTTGGCAATTTAGATCAATGAAAAATCACTCTACCGTGAATTGGATTTTTGTAAAGCCGCGTTTACACTAGATGACTGCTACCCCGACTCTATTGATTGTCGCAGACACATGTTGCCTTTACACTGCTGCGACACCCTAAATTTTTTAGTTTTGCGACTTCGGGGTTGCCCAACCATCTTAGCTAAAATAATTCATTGCGTTCCTGCTCAAGCAGTTGGATTGATGAGTTGTGATTTAATTATTACCTGTTTTTAACCAGGCAGTTGTTCTCTATGCATCTTGTGGATGTTTTATTTACCTATAATATGAAATTTTAACTTATCTATAAATAATAATACCACTTAATGAAATTAAATAATAATGTGAAGAAAATCTAACGTTCTTTTTGTGTTTGCATCCAAAATAATAATGATAACTACTCCGAATCTGAATTATTTATCATTGTTGAACATACATAGATTCTTTTGATAAGAAAATTAATAAACATACATTTCAACAATGCTGGTAATAATTGATTATTTAATAATAACGTTACAATCTTATAACGGTCATTGTTTACATTATATCTAGGCTAGAATAAACAATGTATTGGAGCCGCTATATGGAGCAGCTCAATTGGTTAAACTGTGTCAAGTGGCTATGTAGACGCTCCAACTTGACGCTCGAACCCAACACTGCTGGGTTGCTGCGTCTCAGCCTCCGGCAACCCTGCATCTCCACCAGTAACAACGCCAGTCTCCAGCGCCAAACGCAATCGGCAAACTTCGAAGGAATCAGAGTCGCCTAGTGTAAAAGCGGCTTGGTAGCTACAGCGGCGACTCAGTCTCATCCCGTTGTTGTTCACACACAGCGTCTCCAGGCGATAGCGTCCTTGCTCTCAACCAATAGAATTGCAGTGTACGCTGTACGCAGGATCGTTGTACTACTAGTAGTGGTAGTAGTAGTACTAGTGCTAGTACGAACAAATGATTGAACAAGCCGAATGAATTAGTTATGCAGTACATTAGAAATACGCGCATCAAAAGAAATCAGAGCATCATCATGTTTTATGATAAAGTAAAAGTTCAATAAAATCACAATTATTATTGCATACTATTTGAAATTAATACATAAAAATAAATAAATGTCTGAATACATACTTATCCTACATAGCCTGATGGTGTTGTTAATAATAAAATTACAGTAATAATTAGTAGTTACTAGTTAATCAAATGATCAGCATCATCATTAAACTTAAAAATAAACAGTGCTATCAAATGATATTGACAGTTACTTATTATAATAAATACATAATTTATTTTGTGTCATGTCATTGATTAATAATTAATATAATAATAATAAATATAATTTCTTATTAATTCAAAACTGTCAATTATTCTTTTTATAACATATTTATCGCCATTAGCACTTTCGTCTAGCTGGGGTGTAGCCACTGTTCGCGGCTTTTTTTGTCAGTTAGTAACTGATCTAGCCAGCTCTTGCCATTGTTAAATACATACAACGCGCCCATGGCTATTAACGATGTTTGATTGTCCAATCATCTAGCGCGACGGTGACCTTTTGCTAATATTGCGGTGACAAAGTTCAACATGTTAGACATCCAACGCCCGCACTATTTCACGCCACTGAGCGCGTTTGAGCGCTGACAATCGCAGTTTGTTTTGTGGCGACCGCTAAAACAGTCACGGTACAGTGCTTTCACGCAATGTGTGAACCGGCCTCTAGGTGTTCATTTCAAGGCCATTCGATATGTAGTAGTTACCCTGACTTACCTGCTCTGCGCTGAGCCAACCAACTACGCCAAGCGTTTGCACACCTTCCATTTGTAATATACAATGTACATTATGGTGGCTCATAACATTAGACGTTTTTGCTTTCGAAAGCATTTGAACGGTTTTAAGACGGTCTTTTGCATGAAATATATTCGGGTAAATGTAGTAAAATAACTTAGGAAATTGTATCTAGAAACGGGCTTTGTGATTACAACAAACTAATTGTCAGCCTTAGTAGTTGCGGGATTTCATTCAATAAAACTGTATTTTTTGTCAGTCAACCGTTAATTTTCCCAAGTGTAGTTGTTTTACAAATGATCCAGACAGTTGAGAAATGAGTCAGATGGATTAGAAAATTAGAAAAACCATATGAATGCTTTAGAAATAGTATGAACTATTTGCAAGCCGTATGGACTATTTTTATATAGTCTGAACTGTTTTAAAATTATCTGAATTTTTTGTGTGAACCACATGTCATTCCAACCAAAAATGATTGGCTCATATTCTCTGTAGCCTCCACAAATTATCCAAAATGGCATAGTAGATCAATAGACTTAGAGCAAGTTGATTAAAACTATGTGAAGGATTGAAGACTACAGTGTCGCATCAGTGAAGCGTCGCGAGTTGTCTTATTGCTGCACTGGCCAAAGCACACACAGGACGATGACGTTGTATATATATTACAAAAACAGCAGTGAAAAATAAATAACAATAATTATTATAAATAAAAATAGTAATAACTATTTCTAATAATTTATTTATTGTTAATAATTATTATTATTAATGAGTTTATTCAATAACAATTTATTATTAAATAAAATATATTATTAATTAATAATTATAGTAATAGTGATAATAAATTAAGAAATAGACAAGTTAATTATTAGTACCGGCAAAAAGTAAACAAATTGCAGAGCTGGAGTGAATGACTGCAGGTGTGATATCAGGCGTAATGTTTTCATAAATAATAATAAATAATCTAAGTAACAGAATATAATGATTTACTTTTTGCCAGATAAATTTTCTTTTGTAAAACAGATTTAGTAATTGACAAATGGTTTTATCGCTACTTGTACAGTCTTATCGTTACTGCGTAAAAATGTTAGTTGATGTGGTTTGGTCCGCTCGATATTCCGCCTATTCATCCAATCTATGATGTGATATCTCTAATGGTCTACTCTACTTTATATTAGGATTTCTCTATTGTCAACTCTGTATTACGTTGTCTCTATTGGTCCACTCCATGTTATGATATCTCTATTGATCAACTCTGTATTTTGTTATTCTATTGGTCCACTTCGTATTATGATATCTCTAATGGCCTACTCTATATTAGGATTTCTCTATTGTCAACTCTGTATTACGTTGTCTCTATTGGTCCACTCCATGTTATGGTATCTCTATTGATCAACTCTGTATTTTGTTATTCTATTGGTCCACTTTGTATTATGACCTCTCTATTGGTCCGCACTATGTTATGATATCTCTATTAGTCCACTCCATGTTATGATATGTCTATTGATCAACTCTGTATTTTGTTATTTTATTGGTCCACTTTGTATTATGGTATCTCTATTGGTCTACTCTATGTTTTTCTTTCTCCATCTCTACCCTAGCAATTTGGCTGGTGTTTATTGCTGTTATCACTCTTAACATTAAACACCCATGGATGTCAGCATAGAACTTGCTCAACAACACTTGCTCAACAACACTTGCTCAGTGGGTTTGACCAATCATTTACTTGTTAGGCATTGAGAGCCAGTCAATGGGAAGCTTTGAGTTGTCTTCCTGTGGCAAGTACATAGCATTCAAGGGAGACTACGGATGCATATATATTATTTCTACTAAGGTATGTATGTTATACTAAGGTGTGTATGTTATACTAAGATATGTATGTTATACTAAGGTATGTGTGTTACACTAGGGTATGTATGTTATACGAAGGTATGTGTGTTACACTAGGGTATGTGTGTTATACTAAGGTATGTATGTTATACTGAGGTATGTGTGTTATACTAAGGTATGTGTGTTATATTAAGGTATGTATGTTATACTAAGGTATGTGTGTTATACTAAGGTATGTGTGTTATACTAAGGTATGTATGTTATACTAAGGTATGTGTGTTATACTAAGGTATGTATGTTATACTAAGGTATGTCTGTTATACTAAGGTATGTGTGTTATACTAGGGTATGTGTGTTATACTAAGGTATGTATGTTATACTAAGGTATGTATGTTATACTAAGGTATGTGTGTTATACTAAGGTATGTATGTTATACTAAGGTATGTATGTTATACTAAGTTATGTGTGTTATACTAAGGTATGTATGTTATACTAAGGTATGTGTGTTATACTAAGGTATGTGTGTTATACTAAGGTATGTATGTTATACTAAGGTATGTATGTTATACTAAGGTATGTGTGTTATACTAAGGTATGTATGTTATACTAAGGTATGTGTGTTATACTAAGGTATGTGTGTTATACTAAGGTATGTGTGTTATACTAAGGTATGTATGTTATACTAAGGTATGTGTGTTATACTAAGGTATGTGTGTTATACTAAGGTATGTGTGTTATACTAAGGTATGTATGTTATACTAAGGTATGTGTGTTATACTAAGGTATGTATGTTATACTAAGGTATGTGTGTTATACTAAGGTATGTGTGTTATACTAAGGTATGTGTGTTATACTAAGGTATGTATGTTACACTAAGGTATGTGTGTTATACTAAGGTATGTATGTTATACTAAGGTATGTGTGTTATACTAAGGTATGTGTGTTGTACTAAGGTATGTGGGTTATACTAAGGTGTATGGGTTATACTAAGGTGTATGGGTTATACTAAGGTGTATGGGTTATACTAAGGTATGTATGTTATACTAAGGTATGTATGTTATACTAAGGTGTGTATGTTATACTAAGGTATGTATGTTATACTAAGGTGTGTATGTTATACTAAGGTATGTATGTTATACTAAGGTATGTGTGTTATACTAAGGTGTGTATGTTATACTAAGGTATGTATGTTATACTAAGGTATGTGTGTTATACTAAGGTATGTATGTTATACTAAGGTATGTGTGTTATACTAAGGTATGTGTGTTGTACTAAGGTATGTGGGTTATACTAAGGTGTATGGGTTATACTAAGGTGTATGGGTTATACTAAGGTGTATGGGTTATACTAAGGTATGTATGTTATACTAAGGTGTGTATGTTATACTAAGGTGTGTATGTTATACTAAGGTATGTATGTTATACTAAGGTATGTGTGTTATACTAAGGTATGTATGTTATACTAAGGTATGTATGTTATACTAAGGTATGTATGTTATACTAAGGTATGTATGTTATACTAAGGTATGTATGTTATACTAAGGTATGTGTGTTATACTAAGGTATGTGTGTTATACTAAGGTATGTGTGTTATACTAAGGTATGTGTGTTGTACTAAGGTATGTGGGTTATACTAAGGTGTATGGGTTATACTAAGGTGTATGGGTTATACTAAGGTGTGTATGTTATACTAAGGTATGTATGTTATACTAAGGTATGTGTGTTATACTAAGGTATGTGTGTTATACTAAGGTATGTGTGTTATACTAAGGTATGTGTGTTGTACTAAGGTATGTGGGTTATACTAAGGTGTATGGGTTATACTAAGGTATGTATGTTATACTAAGGTATGTGTGTTATACTAAGGTATGTATGTTATACTAAGGTATGTATGTTATACTAAGGTATGTGTGTTATACTAAGGTATGTCTGTTATACTAAGGTATGTGTGTTATACTAGGGTATGTATGTTATACTAAGGTATGTATGTTATACTAAGGTATGTGTGTTATACTAAGGTATGTATGTTATACTAAGGTATGTATGTTATACTAAGTTATGTGTGTTATACTAAGGTATGTATGTTATACTAAGGTATGTGTGTTATACTAAGGTATGTGTGTTATACTAAGGTATGTATGTTATACTAAGGTATGTATGTTATACTAAGGTATGTGTGTTATACTAAGGTATGTATGTTATACTAAGGTATGTGTGTTATACTAAGGTATGTGTGTTATACTAAGGTATGTGTGTTATACTAAGGTATGTATGTTATACTAAGGTATGTGTGTTATACTAAGGTATGTGTGTTATACTAAGGTATGTGTGTTATACTAAGGTATGTATGTTATACTAAGGTATGTGTGTTATACTAAGGTATGTATGTTATACTAAGGTATGTGTGTTATACTAAGGTATGTGTGTTATACTAAGGTATGTGGGTTATACTAAGGTGTATGGGTTATACTAAGGTGTATGGGTTATACTAAGGTATGTATGTTATACTAAGGTGTGTATGTTATACTAAGGTGTGTATGTTATACTAAGGTATGTATGTTATACTAAGGTATGTGTGTTATACTAAGGTGTGTATGTTATACTAAGGTATGTATGTTATACTAAGGTATGTGTGTTATACTAAGGTATGTATGTTATACTAAGGTATGTATGTTATACTAAGGTATGTCTGTTATACTAAGGTATGTGTGTTATACTAAGGTATGTGTGTTATACTAAGGTATGTATGTTATACTAAGGTATGTGTGTTGTACTAAGGTATGTATGTTATACTAAGGTATGTGTGTTATACTAAGGTATGTTTGTTATACTAAGGTATGTATGTTATACTAAGGTATGTGTGTTATACTAAGGTATGTATGTTATACTAAGGTATGTGTGTTATACTAAGGTATGTATGTTATACTAGGGTATGTATGTTACACTAGGGTATGTATGTTATACTAAGGTATGTGTGTTATACTAGGGTATGTATGTTATACTAAGGTATGTATGTTATACTAAGGTATGTGTGTTATACTAAGGTATGTATGTTATACTAAGGTATGTGTGTTATACTAGGGTATGTATGTTATACTAAGGTATGTATGTTATACTAAGGTATGTATGTTATACTAAGGTATGTATGTTATACTAAGGTATGTATGTTATACTAAGGTATGTATGTTATACTAAGGTATGTATGTTATACTAAGGTATGTGTGTTATACTAAGGTATGTATGTTATACTAAGGTATGTGTGTTATACTAAGGTATGTATGTTATACTAGGGTATGTATGTTACACTAGGGTATGTATGTTACACTAAGGTATGTGTGTTATACTAGGGTATGTATGTTATACTAAGGTATGTATGTTATACTAAGGTGTGTGGGTTATACTAAGGTATGTGGGTTATACTAAGGTATGTGTGTTATACTAGGGTATGTATGTTATACTAAGGTATGTGTGTTATACTAAGGTATGTGTGTTATACTAGGGTATGTATGTTATACTAAGGTATGTGTGTTATACTAGGGTATGTGTGTTATACTAAGGTATGTATGTTATACTAAGGTATGTGGGTTATACTAAGGTATGTGTGTTATACTAGGGTATGTATGTTATACTAAGGTATGTATGTTATACTAAGGTATGTGTGTTATACTAAGGTATGTGTGTTATACTAAGGTATGTGTGTTATACTAAGGTATGTGTGTTATACTAAGGTATGTGTGTTATACTAAGGTATGTATGTTGTACTAAGGTATGTGGGTTATACTAAGGTGTATGGGTTATACTAAGGTGTATGGGTTATACTAAGGTGTATGGGTTATACTAAGGTATGTATGTTATACTAAGGTGTGTATGTTATACTAAGGTGTGTATGTTATACTAAGGTATGTATGTTATACTAAGGTATGTGTGTTATACTAAGGTATGTGTGTTATACTAAGGTGTGTGTGTTATACTAAGGTATGTATGTTATACTAAGGTATGTCTGTTATACTAAGGTATGTGTGTTATCCTAGGGTATGTATGTTATACTAAGGTATGTATGTTATACTAAGGTATGTATGTTATACTAAGGTATGTATGTTATACTAAGGTATGTATGTTATACTGAGGTATGTATGTTATACTAAGGTATGTCTGTTATACTAGGGTATGTGTGTTATACTAGGGTATGTATGTTATACTAAGGTGTGTGGGTTATACTAAGGTATGTGTGTTATACTAAGGTATGTGGGTTATACTAGGGTATGTGTGTTATACTAAGGTATGTATGTTATACTAAGGTATGTCTGTTATACTAAGGTATGTGTGTTATACTAGGGTATGTATGTTATACTAAGGTATGTATGTTATACTAAGGTATGTATGTTATACTAAGGTATGTATGTTATACTAAGGTATGTATGTTATACTGAGGTATGTATGTTATACTAAGGTATGTCTGTTATACTAAGGTATGTGTGTTATACTAGGGTATGTATGTTATACTAAGGTATGTATGTTATACTAAGGTATGTGTGTTATACTAAGGTATGTGTGTTATACTAAGGTATGTGTGTTATACTAAGGTATGTGTGTTATACTAAGGTATGTATGTTATACTAAGGTATGTGTGTTATACTAGGGTATGTATGTTATACTAAGGAATGTATGTTATACTAAGGTATGTGTGTTATACTAAGGTATGTATGTTATACTAAGGTATGTGTGTTATACTAAGGTATGTGTGTTATACTAAGGTATGTATGTTATACTAAGGTATGTGTGTTGTACTAAGGTATGTATGTTATACTAAGGTATGTGTGTTATACTAAGGTATGTTTGTTATACTAAGGTATGTATGTTATACTAAGGTATGTGTGTTATACTAAGGTATGTATGTTATACTAAGGTATGTGTGTTATACTAAGGTATGTATGTTATACTAGGGTATGTATGTTACACTAGGGTATGTATGTTATACTAAGGTATGTGTGTTATACTAAGGTATGTATGTTATACTAAGGTATGTATGTTATACTAAGGTATGTGTGTTATACTAAGGTATGTATGTTATACTAAGGTATGTGGGTTATACTAAGGTATGTGTGTTATACTAAGGTATGTATGTTATACTAAGGTATGTATGTTATACTAAGGTATGTATGTTATACTAAGGTATGTGTGTTATACTAAGGTATGTATGTTATACTAAGGTATGTGTGTTATACTAGGGTATGTATGTTATACTAAGGTATGTATGTTATACTAAGGTATGTATGTTATACTAAGGTATGTATGTTATACTAAGGTATGTATGTTATACTAAGGTATGTATGTTATACTAAGGTATGTATGTTATACTAAGGTATGTATGTTATACTAAGGTATGTGTGTTATACTAAGGTATGTATGTTATACTAAGGTATGTGTGTTATACTAAGGTATGTATGTTATACTAGGGTATGTATGTTACACTAGGGTATGTATGTTATACTAAGGTATGTGTGTTATACTAGGGTATGTATGTTATACTAAGGTATGTATGTTATACTAAGGTGTGTGGGTTATACTAAGGTATGTGTGTTATACTAAGGTATGTGTGTTATACTAGGGTATGTATGTTATACTAAGGTATGTGTGTTATACTAAGGTATGTGTGTTATACTAAGGTATGTATGTTATACTAAGGTATGTGTGTTATACTAAGGTATGTGTGTTATACTAAGGTATGTGTGTTATACTAGGGTATGTATGTTATACTAAGGTATGTGTGTTATACTAAGGTATGTATGTTATACTAAGGTATGTGTGTTATACTAAGGTATGTGGGTTATACTAAGGTATGTGGGTTATACTAGGGTATGTGTGTTATACTAAGGTATGTATGTTATACTAAGGTATGTGGGTTATACTAAGGTATGTATGTTATACTAAGGTATGTGTGTTATACTAAGGTATATGTGTTATACTAGGGTATGTGTGTTATACTAAGGTATGTATGTTATACTAAGGTATGTATGTTATACTAAGGTATGTGGGTTATACTAAGGTATGTATGTTATACTAAGGTATGTGTGTTATACTAAGGTATGTATGTTATACTAAGGTATGTGGGTTATACTAGGGTATGTGTGTTATACTAAGGTATGTGTGTTATACTAAGGTATGTATGTTATACTAGGGTATGTGTGTTATACTAAGGTATGTGTGTTACACTAGGGTATGTGTGTTATACTAAGGTATGTATGTTATACTAAGGTATGTGGGTTATACTAAGGTGTGTATGTTATACTAAGGTATGTGTGTTATACTAAGGTATGTGTGTTATACTAAGGTATGTATGTTATACTAAGGTATGTGTGTTATACTAAGGTATGTGTGTTATACTAAGGTATGTATGTTATACTAAGGTATGTGTGTTATACTAAGGTATGTGTGTTATACTAAGGTATGTATGTTATACTAAGGTGTGTGTGTTATACTAAGGTATGTATGTTATACTAAGGTATGTGTGTTATACTAAGGTATGTGTGTTATACTAAGGTATGTATGTTATACTAGGGTATGTGTGTTATACTAAGGTATGTATGTCATACTAAGGTATGTATGTTATACTAAGGTATGTGGGTTATACTAAGGTATGTATGTTATACTAAGGTATGTGTGTTATACTAAGGTATGTATGTTATACTAGGGTATGTGTGTTATACTAAGGTATGTGTGTTATACTAGGGTATGTATGTTATACTAAGGTATGTATGTTATACTAAGGTGTGTGGGTTATACTAAGGTATGTATGTTATACTAAGGTATGTATGTTATACTAAGGTATGTGGGTTATACTAAGGTATGTGTGTTACACTAGGGTATGTATGTTATACTAAGGTATGTATGTTATACTAAGGTATGTATGTTATACTAAGGTATGTATGTTATACTAAGGTATGTGGGTTATACTAAGGTATGTATGTTATACTAAGGTATGTGTGTTATACTAAGGTATGTATGTTATACTAGGGTATGTGTGTTATACTAAGGTATGTATGTCATACTAAGGTATGTATGTTATACTAAGGTATGTGGGTTATACTAAGGTATGTATGTTATACTAAGGTATGTGTGTTATACTAAGGTATGTATGTTATACTAGGGTATGTGTGTTATACTAAGGTATGTGTGTTATACTAGGGTATGTATGTTATACTAAGGTATGTATGTTATACTAAGGTGTGTGGGTTATACTAAGGTATGTATGTTATACTAAGGTATGTATGTTATACTAAGGTATGTGTGTTATACTAAGGTATGTATGTTATACTAAGGTTTGTATGTTATACTAAGGTATGTGTGTTATACTAAGGTATGTATGTTATACTAAGGTTTGTATGTTATACTAAGGTATGTGTGTTATACTAGGGTATGTGTGTTATACTAGGGTATGTGTGTTATACTAAGGTATGTATGTTATACTAAGGTATGTGTGTTATACTAAGGTATGTATGTTATACTAGGGTATGTGTGTTATACTAAGGTATGTGTGTTATACTAGGGTATGTATGTTATACTAAGGTATGTATGTTATACTAAGGTGTGTGGGTTATACTAAGGTATGTATGTTATACTAAGGTATGTATGTTATACTAAGGTATGTGGGTTATACTAAGGTATGTGTGTTACACTAGGGTATGTATGTTATACTAAGGTATGTATGTTATACTAAGGTATGTATGTTATACTAAGGTATGTATGTTATACTAAGGTATGTGGGTTATACTAAGGTATGTATGTTATACTAAGGTATGTGTGTTATACTAAGGTATGTATGTTATACTAGGGTATGTGTGTTATACTAAGGTATGTATGTCATACTAAGGTATGTATGTTATACTAAGGTATGTGGGTTATACTAAGGTATGTATGTTATACTAAGGTATGTGTGTTATACTAAGGTATGTATGTTATACTAGGGTATGTGTGTTATACTAAGGTATGTGTGTTATACTAGGGTATGTATGTTATACTAAGGTATGTATGTTATACTAAGGTGTGTGGGTTATACTAAGGTATGTATGTTATACTAAGGTATGTATGTTATACTAAGGTATGTGTGTTATACTAAGGTATGTATGTTATACTAAGGTTTGTATGTTATACTAAGGTATGTGTGTTATACTAAGGTATGTATGTTATACTAAGGTTTGTATGTTATACTAAGGTATGTGTGTTATACTAGGGTATGTGTGTTATACTAGGGTATGTGTGTTATACTAAGGTATGTATGTTATACTAAGGTATCTGGGTTATACTAAGGTGTGTATGTTATACTAAGGTATGTATGTTATACTAAGGTATGTATGTTATACTAGGGTATGTGTGTTATACTAAGGTATGTGTGTTATACTAAGGTATGTATGTTATACTAGGGTATGTATGTTATACTAAGGTATGTGTGTTATACTAGGGTATGTATGTTATACTAAGGTATGTATGTTATACTAAGGTGTGTGGGTTATACTAAGGTATGTGTGTTATACTAAGGTATGTATGTTATACTAAGGTGTGTGTGTTATTCCTAGGTATGTATGTTATACTAAGGTATGTATGTTATACTAAGGTATGTGTGTTCTACTAAGGTATGTGTGTTATACTAGGGTATGTATGTTACACTAGGGTATGTATGTTATACTAAGGTATGTGTGTTATACTAGGGTATGTATGTTATACTAAGGTATGTATGTTATACTAAGGTGTGTGGGTTATACTAAGGTATGTGTGTTATACTAAGGTATGTATGTTATACTAAGGTGTGTGTGTTATTCTTAGGTATGTATGTTATACTAAGGTATGTATGTTATACTAAGGTATGTGTGTTCTACTAAGGTATGTGTGTTATACTAGGGTATGTGGGTTACACTAAGGTATGTGTGTTATACTAAGGTATGTATGTTATACTAAGGTTTGTGTGTTATACTAAGGTATGTGGGTTATACTAAGGTATGTATGTTATACTAAGGTATGTGTGTTATACTAAGGTATGTATGTTATACTAAGGTATGTGTGTTATACTAAGGTATGTATGTTATACTAAGGTATGTGTGTTATACTAAGGTATGTGTGTTATACTAGGTAGTGTGTTATACTAAGGTATGTATGTTATACTAAGGTATGTATACTATAGTAAGGTATGTGTGTTATACTAAGGTATATGTGTTATACTAGGGTATGTGTGTTATACTAAGGTATGTATGTTATACTTAGGTATGTGTGTTATACTAAGGTATGTGTGTTATACTAAGGTATGTGGGTTATACTAAGGTATGTATGTTATACTAAGGTATGTATGTTATACTAAGTTATGTATGTTATACTAAGGTATGTATGTTATACTAAGGTATGTGGGTTATACTAAGGTATGTGTGTTATACTAAGGTATGTATGTTATACTAAGGTATGTGGGTTATACTAAGGTATGTATGTTATACTAGGGTATGTATGTTATACTAAGGTATGTGGGTTATACTAAGGTATGTTTGTTATACTAAGGTATGTGTGTTATACTAAGGTATGTATGTTATACTAAGGTATGTATGTTATACTAAGGTATGTTTGTTATACTAAGGTATGTATGTTATACTAAGGTATGTGGGTTATACTAAGGTATGTGTGTTATACTAAGGTATGTGTGTTATACTAAGGTATGTATGTTATACTAAGGTATGTATGTTATACTAAGGTATGTATGTTATACTAAGGTATGTGGGTTATACTAAGGTATGTGTGTTATACTAAGGTATGTGTGTTATACTAAGGTATGTATGTTATACTAAGGTATGTATGTTATACTAAGGTATGTGGGTTATACTAAGGTATGTGTGTTATACTAAGGTATGTGTGTTATACTAAGGTATGTATGTTATACTAAGGTATGTATGTTATACTAAGGTATGTTTGTTATACTAAGGTATGTATGTTATACTAAGGTATGTGTGTTACACTAAGGTGTGTGGGTTATACTAAGGTATGTGTGTTATACTAAGGTATGTATGTTATACTAAGGTATATGTGTTATACTAGGGTATGTGTGTTATACTAAGGTATGTATGTTATACTAAGGTATGTGTGTTATACTAAGGTATGTGTGTTATACTAAGGTATGTATGTTATACTAAGGTATGTGGGTTATACTAAGGTATGTGTGTTATACTAAGGTATGTATGTTATACTAAGGTGTGTATGTTATACTAAGGTATGTATGTTATACTAAGGTATGTGGGTTATACTAAGGTATGTGTGTTATACTAAGGTATGTATGTTATACTAAGGTATGTGGGTTATACTAAGGTATGTGTGTTATACTAAGGTATGTGGGTTATACTAAGGTATGTGTGTTATACTAAGGTATGTATGTTATACTAAGGTATGTATGTTATACTAAGGTATGTGTGTTATACTAAGGTATGTATGTTATACTAAGGTATGTATGTTATACTAAGGTATGTGGGTTATACTAAGGTATGTGTGTTATACTAAGGTATGTGGGTTATACTAAGGTATGTATGTCATACTAAGGTATGTATGTTATACTAAGGTATGTGGGTTATACTAAGGTATGTGTGTTATACTAAGGTATGTATGTTATACTAAGGTATGTGTGTTATACTAAGGTGTGTGTGTTATACTAAGGTATGTGTGTTATACTAAGGTATGTATGTCATACTAAGGTATGTATGTTATACTAAGGTATGTGGGTTATACTAAGGTATGTGTGTTATACTAAGGTATGTATGTTATACTAAGGTATGTGGGTTATACTAAGGTATGTGTGTTATACTAAGGTATGTGGGTTATACTAAGGTATGTATGTCATACTAAGGTATGTATGTTATACTAAGGTATGTGGGTTATACTAAGGTATGTGTGTTATACTAAGGTATGTATGTTATACTAAGGTATGTGTGTTATACTAAGGTGTGTGTGTTATACTAAGGTATGTGGGTTATACTAAGGTATGTATGTCATACTAAGGTATGTATGTTATACTAAGGTATGTGGGTTATACTAAGGTATGTGTGTTATACTAAGGTATGTATGTTATACTAAGGTATGTGTGTTATACTAAGGTATGTGTGTTATACTAAGGTATGTGGGTTATACTAAGGTATGTATGTCATACTAAGGTATGTATGTTATACTAAGGTATGTGGGTTATACTAAGGTATGTGTGTTATACTAAGGTATGTATGTTATACTAAGGTATGTATGTTATACTAAGGTATGTGTGTTGTACTAAGGTATGTATGTTATACTAAGGTATGTGTGTTATACTAAGGTATGTGTGTTATACTAGGGTATGTATGTTATACTAAGGTATATCTGTTATACTAAGGTATGTGTGTTATACTAAGGTATGTGTGTTATACTAAGGTATGTGTGTTATACTAAGGTATGTATGTTATACTAAGGTATGTGTGTTATACTAAGGTATGTGTGTTATACTAAGGTATGTATGTTATACTAAGGTATGTGTGTTGTACTAAGGTATGTATGTTATACTAAGGTATGTGTGTTATACTAAGGTATGTATGTTATACTAAGGTATGTGTGTTATACTAAGGTATGTATGTTATACTAAGGTATGTGTGTTATACTAAGGTATGTGTCTTATACTAAGGTATGTGTGTTATACTAAGGTATGTATGTTATACTAGGGTATGTGTGTTATACTAAGGTATGTATGTTATACTAAGGTATGTGTGTTGTACTAAGGTATGTATGTTATACTAAGGTATGTGTGTTATACTAAGGTATGTATGTTATACTAAGGTATGTGTGTTATACTAAGGTATGTATGTTATACTAGGGTATGTGTGTTATACTAAGGTATGTGTGTTATACTAAGGTATGTGTGTTATACTAAGGTATGTATGTTATACTAAGGTATGTGTGTTATACTAAGGTATGTATGTTATACTAAGGTATGTATGTTATACTAGGGTATGTATGTTATACTAAGGTATGTATGTTATACTAAGGTATGTATGTTATACTAAGGTATGTATGTTATACTGAGGTATGTATGTTATACTAGGGTATGTGTGTTATACTAAGGTATGTGTGTTATACTAAGGTATGTGTGTTATACTAAGGTATGTATGTTATACTAAGGTATGTGTGTTATACTAAGGTTTGTGTGTTATACTAAGGTATGTATGTTATACTAGGGTATGTATGTTATACTAAGGTATGTATGTTATACTAAGGTATGTATGTTATACTAAGGTATGTATGTTATACTAAGGTATGTGTGTTATACTAAGGTTTGTATGTTATACTAAGGTATGTGTGTTATACTAAGGTATGTATGTTATACTAAGGTATGTATGTTATACTAAGGTATGTGTGTTATACTAAGGTATGTATGTTATACTAAGGTATGTGGGTTATACTAAGGTATGTATGTTATACTAAAGTATGTATGTTATACTAAGGTATGTGTGTTATACTAAGGTATGTGTGTTATACTTAGGTCTGTATGTTATACTAAGGTATGTATGTTATACTAAGGTATGTGTGTTATACTAAGGTATGTATGTTATACTAAGGTATGTGGGTTATACTAAGGTATGTATGTTATACTAAGGTATGTATGTTGTACTAAGGTATGTATGTTATACTAAGGTATGTCTGTTATACTAAGGCATGTGTGTTATACTAAGGTATGTGTGTTATACTAAGGTATGTGTGTTATACTAAGGTATGTATGTTATACTGAGGCTATGTATTCATTATATGTGATAGATCGGTTATGTTTTTGACTTGTGATTATGCTTCGCAAAACAAAAGTTTTTATCCGTGGGGATGGAGTATTGCGAACCACTTAAAAACTAGTTACTGATCCGTTCGCATTAATTAAATTGTCAGAAGTCTCACTTATTTACATTATTGTATGGATCGATCCTGCCAGTTAATGCACTTAACATATCCAACAACTGGAGCAGTATTACAGTTGAAAACATACATCATAAATCTTATAATATCAAAAGATTTAAATTATCTTTATTTACAATTTTTTGTAACAATAATCCTGCCAGGTTTGCATTTTTGTATCGTAACAACAATAGTTTTTAACTCTTACTTAAACACTGCTTGATTGAAACAAAGTCATACGGTATGAAACATACACGAATAATTACCTTAAAATACTTAGGCATTGGCTAGCTTATGATTGTTTTTAGTATTTCACTAAACTAGCTCTCTTTTACATAAAGGAGTAGATAGCTATGACAAGTGATGTTGGTATGGAATCCGTGACAGTTCCCCTTTGAACTACATCATTTGGCTGTGCTTCTTTAGTACAGTTTGGGTTTGTAAAAATTACAGTGTCACTGCTATGTACAATTTGTTACAGTCAAAGGAGTTGGTTCGTACACTGAAGATGAATGGATGTGTGAATTGTCTGGCCTTCTCTCACAATGGTCAATATTTATACTCCTTTGGAGGTCAGTTGTCGTTTCTATTTGTTTTTAGTAAATTACACAAATTATGGCCTCTCAACACAGCGATTTATGAACACAAATTACCTACACGTGTCTGTAGCTCACTTTGTCTGTGGCTTACTTGGTCTGTGGTTTACACTGTCTGCGGCTTACTTTGTTTGTGGCTCACTTTGTCTTTACCAGTGTCAACTGTTCCAAACAGCTTATTATAATAATAGAGACCAACGCTCAGCATGAGAAAGTTTTCGAACAGTGAGGAAATCCCAATTTGTTACGAGGGGGGGGGGGTTCCAGATTTTGTCCATTGTTTTATATAAGCCCGCAACAATTAATTTTTAGGTTTCCCCAGTAATTAACTTTACGCACAGGTTGCCGCGTTTGTCTTCATTGGACAAAATCGAGAGGGGGGGGATTCTAGATTGTGTCCAATAAAGACAAACGCTGCAACCTGTGCATAAAATTTATTACTGGGGAAACCTAAAAATTAATTGTTGCGGGCTTATATAAAACAATGGACATTATCTGGAAATTCCCGTAATTAATTGGGATTTCCCCACTGTTTGAAAACCTCAGACTGCGCGTTTTTCTCCATTGTTTCCTATAAACCGCGGTAGTTATTTTTTTGGTTTTCCCCGGTAATAAAATTTTTGCACAGGTTGCTCGTTTTTCTGTGGTATTGATTGCCTTTCAACTTGTTTTCTTGAAACCTGCTATAATGTGTTTTGTGGGAATCATTAGAAAACAACTTGGTTTTGTGAACAACATTTTAGTTGTGGATTTTGCCGAGATGAAAGGATGTTTAACTCTTGCTCTTGATAAGCAGACTTTCCAGAGCTGTGACCAAATCACAGTGATTCAAATATTTTGTGACTCAAATATTTGAAAAATGATTTGTTTCAAATATTTGATACGGCTGGTGATTTTATTTGATTTGATTTGGTTACTTTCATCAGTATTTGATTTGCCTCTTTTCACAAGATTTGACCAAATATTTGCAAAAATAAAGCAAATCATGAAAAAAACAGTGACAGTGACAGTGAGTGATAATGTTTGCCGCTTTTATTAATGCTTGTAATTGACCTGATATTGCCATAATTCATAGTATTCAATTGTAGCAAATAAATAAAAGCAGTGAAAAGAAAGAAACTACCCAATTATTAGCCTATAATAATCAAGGATCATGGGAAACTATACTGCCTTTTCTTTCATGTCTAAGTTTTCATCGGCAAAAGTTGAATTATCAGCTGACTACTTTCTTTTCTGACTTGAATGTGGTCAGCTGAGAGTGGTTATGAATTGCGACCAGGTTATTTACTTATTGGTAGTGAGTATCGGTAGTGAGTAATGCATTAGTTGATGATGTACTATAATGATAACTACTTTGATACAATGCAAACTAATGCTCAGTGTTCGCTATTATTTATCAATTATCTAGTATCGCTGGTACTATTAAAACTAGGCTAGCACAATGACAGTTTTTTGGCAATGAAAGAATTTTAGAAAGGTATAACCTATGGTGGTTGGTTGTTTTGTTTACTGGGTGTACATTTTATCTATTGCATGGAACTGGCTAATTCATTTGGTTAGTCTCAGCATTAGTTTGGAATTTAAACGATAATATATACTGGTCGGCTGTTCCACTCAAAAGTGTAAGAAGGAAAATACAACTTTGCGAAAGTAATCAAGTTGGAATATTGTTTTCTAGCGGCCAGCTAACCACATATTGTGATCTAAATTTGGGTCAATTGGTTCAAGCAGCCTTTTTATTTCATTTCTAATAGTTTCAGTGATGATTTGAAATTTTTCCTGCAAATGACGCTCCAATTATTTGATTTGATTTGGAACAATGCATGGCTTGACTTGATTCGATTTTAAGTTTTTACTCACTTGTAAAAATTTGATTTGATTTGAAGAAAAATTCAAATGATTTGATTTAAGTCATGAAAATTGTGATTTCTCACAGCTCTGAGACTTTCTACACCCTACGCCACCAGGACACGCACACTCATGGTTGAGACTGGTTGTCAGTAATGGGGTCCCTGTAGAGTAGTTTCACTCTAACGATGCAATCGGAAGTAGCTTAGTCGGTCATTGAACTTATCATTAGAAATCACGACTTGCTTGACTATTATTTGTGATGTGAAGAAATTTGAGCAGATTATGTGACAAAAATGACATTGGCTAGAAAGCTCAAAGAATCAGTAAAGCCTTCAGAAGTTTTTTTTTAAAAGATATTGTTCATTCAGTAGAAAAATAATAATTAAATATCATAAACACAGGTAGAACCGTAGTTTCATGTTTCGGGTTTGATTGAGTTTGCCAACGTAAAGTAATAAAAGCGCGCCCTTGAACGGTTACTGCGTTTTGGTTCCACAGTGCCGTTGTAGTGTTACAATTTATGCTGATGGCGCATCGTCATTATCATACACCCCAAATTTATCAGTCGCTGTGAATAAAAAGTTAGTTCTTTAGTAATTGTTAAAATGAAGTGACTTTCGTTTTAATGGTATTGTTTGTGGAAAGCGGGCTTCCGGTTTCTTTAATAATAGCTCCGCACAAAATTCTGCCGGGATCCCATTGTCTTTCCATTATTTTATTTTTTGTTCAGAAATGAGTATATGAACTAGTCAAACAGAGTTTGTTCTGTTCAAAGGTTCAAATTCAATTTAATCAATCTATCTTAGTAGTTACTTGCCAAATTTTTTTTGCTCAGTGTCAATCTCATTAATTTAATATTTACTTTAACCGCAATAGATGTTGACTTGTAAACAATTAGCATGTTTCCACGTCTCGACAAATTCAGCGATAAGTGCGGCGCCAAAGTAAAATTGTCATTGGAACACTTTTCGCCACGCTTGTTGCCAAGTCTTAGCGCTAAAGTTTGTCTCTAAGATTTAGCCACTTGTTTGGCTACAAGTGCCAGCGCCAAGATTTTATTGCTCAGTCAATAAAACTAGGCATGATTGATCAAGTAGGAAGTCACTAATTATCCATTAGTGGTAAGCTTTGATGGTCATTTGTGCTTTTTTACACAATTCTTTATGATATAATACCACTGAATTGAAACGAAATACCTTTTGCTACTGATAATGAATTGTTATAATTTAATAAAAATAATATTTAATAATATCTCATCCTTAGCTTGGATAATTAAATAATAATTATCATTATTTATTTCTTATTATTGTTGAGGTTTTTTTTTTATTTGTTTCCTGCTATTATTAATACCATGATCATTAATTCAATGATAAGAACCAATGTGCTACAAAAATCCCTTGTCATCACATAGACTTCTCTGCCTACAGTCAACTTGATTATACCCTAGAGGACTTTACTTTCGCTAGAGTTTAATTTCGCTACCTCTGTGATTACAATTGGTTCGCTAGCAAACATTTCGCTAGTAGTTTCGTGGCAATTATATTCGCGATACACATTTTCGCACCCGGTTTTTCATATTATTGTTATAATAATAATATGAAAAACCGGGTGCAAAAATGTGTATGTGGGTTGAAAAAAATGAGAAACTAAACTAATAGTTGCAATAATGAAAACAACCACAGCCAGCAATGCTAGTTTGTATTGCACAAAACAGCACCTTGACCTTATCTGTTTCCGCGGCGTTTTCTTGCCTAGCGTAATTAAGGCTAATTGAATTTTTAGTTATGGAAACACACGCGTAGTCGCTAACACTACCAAACCACAAAAACTTGGCGTTACTTTAACGTGACATGGAAACTTGCTAAATTTTTTCTTTGATACTCAATGACTTCTATAACGTTACAAAGTGGAGTTGCCACAAATTGGTTCGTTTGAATAGAAGGAGGGTATCCCAGTAATACTTGTTGTGATAATGCATTCTTTGTTATGAGCTGCACTAGAGCAAACCCTCTACAGTCTACTCTATCAGTTTGCCTTGAGACTTTTGGTCAAACTGTAAGCCCATTGTAGATACGTCCTACGAAATGAATTGTATATAGATATATGACTTTTTGGTAGATGATGCGGTGGTGTACGTGTGGGAGATGAGCAGCATGAAATGCATTCACAAGTTTAGAGATGAAGGTTGTCGCAATGGTACCAGCTTGTCCGTTGATCCACTGAACAGTCACATCGCATGTGGGTAGGTGAAAGTCAAGTGTGTGCGGTGTTAGTTATAGTGAACCTAGTAATATGTGTTTGTGCTTATATTTTATTTCATTATTACTCCGACATTTAGAGTTTTTTTTTACAATAAAATTAAATAGTTGTTTGTCGTAAATAGTTTATGCTGGAAACAAACGAGTTGATTCGGTGAGACAACTCTTTAGAATATAATAAAATATATGTATATAATACACGAGCATATGTGCACATATATAATATATGTATATAATACACGAGCATATGTGCATGTATATAAGATATGTATATAATACACGAGCATATGTGCACATATATAATATATGTATATAATACACGAGCATATGTGCACACATATAATATATGTATATAATACACGAGCATATGTGCACGTATATAATATATGTATATAATACACGAGCATATGTGCATGTATATAATATATGTATATAATACACGAGCATATGTGCACGTATATAATATATGTATATAATACACGAGCATATGTGCACGTATATAATATATGTATATAATACACGAGCATATGTGCATGTATATAATATATGTATATAATACACGAGCATATGTGCACGTATATAATATATGTATATAATACACGAGCATATGTGCATGTATATAAGATATGTATATAATACACGAGCATATGTGCACGTATATAAGATATGTATATAATACACGAGCATATGTGCACGTATATAATATATGTATATAATACACGAGCATATGTGCACGTATATAATATATGTATATAATACACGAGCATATGTGCACGTATATAATATATGTATATAATACACGAGCATGTGTGCACGTATATAATATATGTATATAATACACGAGCATATGTGCATGTATATAATATATGTATATAATACACGAGCATTTGTGCACGTATATAATATATGTATATAATACACGAGCATATGTGCACGTATATAATATATGTATATAATACACGAGCATGTGTGCACGTATATAATATATGTATATAATATATGTATATAATACACGAGCATATGTATACATATATAATATATGTATATAATACACGAGCATATGTGTACATATATAATATATGTATCTCTATTTTAAATAATCTACATACCTCGCTTCGATTTAATGTACATTTTTGACATTCCATTTAATCTATATATTTATTATATATAATCTACATACCTATCTATATTCTGTTTAATATACATAGCTGTACTATATTTAATCTACATGTCTATAATCCATATAATCTACATATCTCTGTTCTATATAATCTACGTATCTATAGATCATATAATCTACATTTCTTTATTCCATGTGCCAAAGTAAAAAAAAAAGAGTAATCTATTGATCTGAAAGTTTAATAATAAAGCAAAAGTTTATAATTGCTATTTATTAGTCACATGCCACGTAGTCAGGGAGCCATGCGTCATTATTGTGCTTGGAAATAAGATTTTTTCTTACTTTTTATTGACTACTTGTAAATTCTTTTTGCCTATACGTTATTTTTTTCCTCATGTCAATGTCGGAAGTGTAGGAAACGATAGTTTGCATAATAGCAAGTTATGCTATAATAACATCTGCCACAAAAATTATAACAAAATAGTGCTAACATTCACTATTTTTCCATATCATGACAAATTATAGCCAACTCTCTGTGGTTCGCTACCACTAATCATTGGCGACAACTCTCTGTGGTTTGCTACCACTAATCATTGGCGACAATTCTCTGTGATTTGCTACCACTAATCATTGGCGACAACTCTCTTTCGTTCGCTACCACTAATCATTGGCGACAATTCTCTGTGGTTTGCTACCACTAATCATTGGCGACAACTCTCTGTGGTTCGCTACCACTAATCATTGGCGACAGTTCTCTGTGGTTTGCTACCACTAATCATTGGCCACAGTTCTCTGTGGTTCGCTACCACTAATCATCGGCGACAACTCTCTGTGGTTCGCTACCACTAATCATTGGCGACAATTCTCTGTGGTTCGCTACCACTAATCATTGGCGACAATTCTCTGTGGTTCGCTACCACTAATCATTGGCGACAATTCTCTGTGGTTTGCTACCACTAATCATTGGCGACAACTCTCTGTGGTTCGCTACCACTAATCATTGGCGACAACGGCATGTTTTTCCACAGCTAAAGGCCTCTCTACACACAGCATTTCATGGCTACAAGTTTGGCAGAGAGAAGTTTTCCTCCCGTAGTCCGTAGGTGCACCCCACACACAACAACTCTTCACATGACGGTGTTCATCAACGGTTTATAATAACTCATGGGCTGTTACGGCTGACAAAATCAAAATAGGAACAAGTGGATACGAGCGATTTGCATTAACTAGTCAGCGTCACGGAATAATAGCAAATCGTGAGACTGGCCAGCAAAACTCAAAACATGTTTGATTCTGAACGATCGCGAAAAACGGAGGAAAATTCATTTCGTTGACGCTAATTAAACAGCCGATCTCCCATTTCCGTGACAAAATCGTTGTGTGTGGTTTTATTGCCGTTGGTTAAACCACGCTCACGGAGGCAGTTGCAATTGGTGTGTTGTCAAGTGTAATTTAGCCGACTAGCGTGGCTGGCTGTTTTTATTATTATTTTTTTAAATTGTGCAAGAATGAATAAATAAAAAAATATCACCGAGTTTTTTGGCTGGCAAGGAAAATTGAGTGGTGACAGGGGTCTTAGTAGCACATGGGCTATCATTCAATAAATGATATATTTGTTATTAGTTATAATAAAAAAGAAACAAATGAAGTTTTGTTAAAAAAAGTACTACCATCAACTTTTTAGTACTGTAATAATTAATTACCAGCAGCTAAGATTCGCTTGTTTCAAATCAGTTTTGTTGTTTCATAAATAACGCTGTAATAAACCAATGAGTTTTATTCGAAGGAGGTTGGTCACGTGATATAATCAGTGTTAAATATACCGACCAGTTGCTCTCAAAATTATTGACAACAGAGGATAAATTTTAACAACCATGCTTACAAATTTTTCTACGTAAAGAGTTTTTGGTGTTAATAGAAAAGCGGACATAAAATTAAACCGTGGTAATAATTATTATTTTCTGAAATATTGCAATATACTTCATTAGTGTATATTAAATCATAATGCAATACTAAATACATGTCCTACATAATAGTAGGATGGTATTATACACTACTACTACTGCTACCGCAACCAACTACTACTACTAACTACCACTACTAACTGCCACTACTTACTACCACTACCACAACTAACTACTACTACTACCTACCACTACTAACCAGGGGCGTAGGTTCTCAAAAATTTGACTCACTACTATTTTTGGGTGGAAGGGGAGGGGGTGCGGGTGAGGGGTGGGGTGCAGGGCACCCCTCCCCCGCATATGCCCCGCGCTAGCGGAAAACTTTGAAAATACTGTGGCTCAGATGCATGGAGATGGCGATTCAGGTGCAAAAATACAGTAAATGCAAAACGCCTTCAAACTAGAACTCAATTGCTTAGCATCACAAGCAAAAGTACGCATATCACTTGAATAAGTTCGTCTTTATATGCATTTGTGTTAATGAATAATAATAAATAACAACATTGCAATCAACAACTAGTATTAATTTGGAAAGCAGTAATCCCATGGCTGATACTCCCCTTAAAATGGCCCTTAAGGCTCAGCCTAAAAACAATTTTTAGGGGTGTTTTTGTGCAAGGTGCATGCATATTAGATTTGCTACGTTAAGGGAATGTTTTGCCCAATGAACCAAGTGCTACATTTTACACTCTACTGTTGTAAAGTTTTCTCAATTCCAGGATACATACTAAATTGGAATGCAGTTGCATATTGAAACACAGCCAGGTTCATGTAGAGTATTTATTATGCTCATAACCCATGCTAACATCATACAGTGGGATGTGGGTCACCAAGTGTTTAGGGGGTGTGGGCTGGACTGAAAACCAAGTGGATAGGGTTACATTGTGTAACTGTTGGCCTAGCCAGGTGGGTATATTTGAAGGAGTAGCTATGATGGCTCAGAACGTTTTGTGTTTTGCGTTTTAACACGTCTGAACGCTTTCCAAACCGTTTGAATGAATTTGAATTAGTCTGAACTTTTGCAAAACTTCTGAAGGCTTTGTGAAATCGTTCTTTGGCTTTGAAAATCCGAGCCGATTTGCTAGTTCGCTCTATTGATCTATAGTCCATTTATGATTGATCATGGTTTTCCTAAACGCCGAACAATTGAATTTTTTTTAAATAAATCGTTTTTTTTATTTATTAAATATTATTTGTTTCAAATTCTTTTAAATAATAAATACAACCTAATTATAACTGTAAAAAGTAATTTTAGAGATTATATTCAACAACAGTTTCATACAATTTGCTCTGTCTTTTGATCTACGTCTATGTTGATCAAGTTGTATAGAGGCTATAAATAAAATGATGACGATCGCTTTTGGTTCGAAAGCCATGTGCTTTGCAAACTTTTCCAACTATTTCAAAATGGTGTAGACTATTTTAAAACAGTTCAGACTATTTCAAAATAATGCATACGGTTTGTAAATAGTTCATACTCTTTTTAAAGCGTCCATACGGTTTGTAATTTTCTAAATCATCTGAATCATTTCTAAGCCGTCTGAGTTATTTGCAAGAGAACTATACGGTTTGCAGAATTTACGATTGTCAGACAGGAAATACAGTTTTATAGCATGAATCCCGCAACTGCTGAATTTCTTACAACCAGCAAGCCCGTTTTCAAACATAGTTTCTTGGGCTATTTTATTGCAATTACGGAATTATTTTCAATGCAAAAGACGCTTTGCAAGCCGTCTAGACTATTTCAAATCGGTTTATGCGCTTTAAAAACGAAACCGTCTAACGTTATGAGCCACCATAAGTAGCATCCCCGGGGAAGTAATGTGAACATTTAGTTTAGATATCAGTATTAGCAGTGATGAAAGGGAGTGACACTAACTAATATTATGCAAGTTAGATAAACTTGAATTTCATACAATTATTATTGTCATCATCACAAGACAACCATCAAATACATGAATTTATAAAATAATCTATGATAACAGATTAATAATATGAATAATAATAATCAACGATAATAATAATAAACTGATAGCAGTAGTAGATAAATAGTAAATAGATAGTGAACAAAGCATCAATATTATTACTATCAGTAAAAATTAATAAAAAAAAAGGAAAATAGTGATTATTATGATAATAACAATAACAAAAAGTATAATCAATAATGATGTAATAATAATAATAATAATAGTAATAGTAATAGTAATAGTAATAGTAATAGTAACAGTAACAGTAACAGTAACAGTAACAGTAACAGTAACAGTAACAGTAACAGTAACAGTAACAGTAACAGTAACAGTAACAGTAACAGTAACAGTAACAGTAACAGTAACAGTAACAGTAACAGTAATAGTAATAATAATAATGTTACTATTTTATTAAATATTCATTAGTAGTTGATGGTAATACATAACTAAAAAATTATACCATGTAAAATAAAAAATAGTAGTGGTGATAAAAAGGAAATAAAAAAGTAAATAAATTAATAATATATTGTGCAGGATTTCACTGTGAGGGTATGTACTTTGGTAGCTAGGCCTACCTGCACAGCCTCCCTAACTGCTGATGGCTTTTGGTGTATACTGATGAGCGATACAACCCGCCCACAGGTCGACAGGTCTCCTTAGTAATGGTGTTCGACCATTTCAGGTTACTGCCTAACTGCCGGTTGCGTTAGCTGGTTCGGTGCGCAAGCCAGAGGCCAAACTTTAAAGGGCGAACTAGCTAAAGCTATGTTCGACCAGCAGAGGTTCGGTGATCTGCTTGTTAATTACTACTCGAGTAATAGAGCTTTGTTGTACGTGCATGTACTAGCGCAAGTGAAGTTATTGTTTGTAAAACAAAGAAACTTCTGAGAGTGTGCAAGCTTAACTCTGACTTTATTAATCCAAGACATCAGTATTTATACAAGTGATTATATAACATAAATTGTACAGACAAAAGAAGCCACACCTAGCACAAGTGGTTGGCTAGAATGCACAAATAATAACACAGTGGGTGGAGTTCGGATAATGCATGAATGATTAGTATATGATATATATAAGTTACATAGAACTGTCTGCTCTAGAATGTATGCATAGAACTAATGAATGTAAATAGAAAGATGGCGCTGTCCGTCACAATATTGATATTATTATAATAATAATATTAAATATGGATGCATTATTGTTATTCATGTTTCGTAATAATAACAAGATTATAAAATAATAAACACTTATTTATTCATACGTTTAATAAATATATTGAACATTATTATAATATAATCTTGTTTATATATATTATTTATAAGTTCTAATTGTTATAATGAAAGTCATAACAATAATAAATATAAATTATTATATAATAATAAAAGAATAACAACACATTATAATAATGTGTTGTTGTTATTCGATATAAATACAGATAAAATGATGATAAGTTCAATTGATAAATAATAAATGACAATAATAAATAATAATAATAATTATTATTTATTATTATTGTCATTTATTATTTATAATCAGTTAAACTTATCATCATTTTATAAGTTTAATTGATAAATAAGAAATGACAATAATAAATAATAATGATTATTATTTATTATTATTATTGTCATTTATTATTTATTATTATCAATTAAACTTATCGTCATTTGATTTTATCTGTGTTTAACTTTATTATTATTATTATTATTGTTTTTAGTTGTCATTTTTAATTATTATTATTATTATTATTATTATTGTTATTGTTATTGTTATTGTTATTGTTATTGTTATTGTTATTATTGTTATTGTTATTGTTATTGTTATTGTTATTGTTATTGTTATTGTTATTGTGATTGTTATTGTTATTGTTATTGTTATTATTATTATAAAATAAATAATAATCATACTACTGATGATGATGATGGTGAATAATAATTATTTTCATAATAATAATTATTATTTTAGTATTATTAATTATTATTATTATAATTATGGTGGGGGAAGATGATGTCATCATCATCATGCTGCTGACTGATGATGATCTGGTGATGATTGATGGCAATCTTAAAAATTATTTAGTCAGTCTTCCTTACTCTGTTAGATATATCAAGTTATAATTATAATAAATATAAGTTCGAGATTTCAATCCTTATTTTTAAAATCAATCAGCATCTCTCGACCAAGCATTAGTTTTCTAGCCAAGAAGATGTTGGCCTACTCTTAGCATCATTCTTCTGCTGGAACAAAATTACACACAAAGCTGCCGGCTCGCAGGATAATGCAAAAGAGGAATTAGTCTTTTTAATTTGAAAGTAGTAAGACTGATGTTAACTTACAGTGCAATTCCTCAAACATATAGGACACTTTTAAACTACTAGGAGTTCTTTGGCACATGAGGCAAAAATGTAGCTTTTTCACATCATAGACTTACAACTAATAATGTGACAATCATATAAAATATAATCAGCTGTATTTATCAATTGATTTTTACTATTGCCACAGAAAGATAATCAATTCAAATTTTTTTCTATGATACTGACACACGACTTTTGACTGTTGAACCACGACTGAAATTTGACTCACGAGGAGTCGTCAGTCGGACCCGGTAATATACGCCCCTGCTACTAACTACCACAACTAACTATTACTACTAACTACCACTACCACAACTAACTACCACTACTACCTACCACTACTAACTACCACAACTAACTACTACTACTAACTACCACTACTAACTACCACTACTAACTGCCACTACTAACTACCACAACTAACTACCACTACTACCTACCACAACTAACTACCACAACTAACTACCACAACTAACTACCACTACCAACTACCACTACTAACTACCACTACTACTCAGTTTTGCCGCTTTGTTGTAAAATTTCCATTTTCATTTAATTGTAAGTCAATAAATTGCATCTGGTATCAGTTAGGTAATGATTTCTTTTTTGAAAGCTTCAAGCAAGTACATTTATGTATGTAGTGATTTCCAGCAAAAGTGCATCAGCTCAAAACACGCAATATGCACTTGGCGTTAACTGGCCCTAGCATAGTGATAAACATCTGTTGCTATGAAGACATAGAGGTTTGCGTGTGTTGACTGGTCATCTTTTTCCAGAATATAAATCATGAGCCACAAAATCTATAAGATAAACGCTTACTTTTACTCAACGAATACTTGAGATCGTTATTGACAAATGTTTCTCTAATACTAGAGACAAGACAAGATCAATTTATAAACATTTTAAGAACTTGGCTTGATTGTCAATTACATCCCTTTTGAAAAGGTGAAAATGCTACAATAAGTCGTCAGCTTACAGTTAAAACTCTGTTCAGGACAATTATTTTGTAAAAGTGCTAGGTGTGAGTAATATTTATCACCTTCGACCAAAATAATGTAAAAAAACATGAAAATAATTCATAGGTAATAGTAATTTGATCAGCGCTAAACAACTTTCATTCTCTACTGGTAGCACAAGGTACATTTTATACAGCAGCAATAGTTTGATACTTGGCTAATACCAAACTGCATTTATAGTGGCTTTCCATGATGCGACACCGTAGTGCTTCCGCCTTTTCCCTCTCTTGTAAATGGCAATATCGCTACTGCAGTCGTGATGATGTTCCGCTATTGAAAGCCGCTACTAAGTAGCGACTTGTAATAGCCCCAGACCACTGAGCGTTATGGAAAATGGGAGTGCCGTAGCGCTACTGGTTTGCACTTGCATGTATTGGATTTCCAGCTTCACTGCCGTCAGAATAATTACATATTTTGGACAAAAATTTCAGTGATATGAGACAGTTACCTTTCAAGACCACCTATATTAATTAAAAGCGATGCAGAGTTAACTCTTTGAACTGCATCCGCTTCGACCAATAAATTACCTTTGTCATTCACCGGCTTTTTGCAAAAAAAGTTCAATTTTCAAAATTTTATTAAAATTCGCCTACATATGATATGGTAACAACTTTATGCTCATATGAATCAGCATTCTCTTTTCTCTTAGGATAATTAATATCATATTGATTCCACCAGTTTAAACTATTTTTATTTTTTTAGTTCGGAGACCATTTTTTAGTAATGACCTCAGCAGATCAACCAGTTACAAAAAAAAATAACACACTAAACGTGAAACTGATAGCACAGCTGAAAAGAGGAAAAAATTTTAATAAGACTAGCCAAATTTGAAGCAAAAATATGCAAGAAAAGTGTTAGAACACTGCAACAACAATTAGACACTTGTTGCACAAATGACCGAAAATTTCGGAAATTTTTTTTTTCTGAAAATAGTTATTATTTTTATTACAAGCAAAAATAAAGCGCTCATTGGTGCACGAATGAACTAGAAACATTTAGAGCTACATTTTGATGTAAAGAACAACATCAGTCAACAACTTTACAAAAATAATAAAAAAATATTAAAATTAATTATTTATTATCAATGCCGTATCTAAATACTTAATTACTAGCTTACTAACCTTCAATTCCATTATCAGAGAGCTCAAACAATCTAACATAATAATAAACTAACTAAATCAGAAGAAGAAAACAATGTGCATGCTGCTTTCCAAAAAAGATTTGCCCATTATTATCAAAAAAAAAATCCGAAATTTAAAACTGGAAGTGAGGGGTTAAGGATATTTGGAACTGTTTCCGTTTAGAACGTCGTACAATCTTCAAACAAAAACCAGAAAATAGGCAATCGTCTGCTCTACACGATGGTGTAAAAATTATTCCTGTGAGTCTACACAAACGTTTGCAAAACGTTCCGAAAACCGGACGAACATAATCACGAGCATTGCTCGTGAAAGATGAAGTGGACAGATAACTCCGCAACGAGCATTGCTCTACGTGGAATGAATAAGAGTTAAGTGTTCACAAATATATTTATGTGTTTTATTTAATATTATTTGTCTTTTTTTCCCTATTTTAGAATTTGATATTAATAATAAAAATTGAACAATAATAAATTATCAATTAATTGGCCGTGGTTAAATAATAATAAAAATAAATAGTTATGCTAAATTTAATAAATAAATTACACATTAACCAAGCACTGCTGCTTCAAAACTTTGTCTGTGGACTATGTATTAGATGAAACAAACACAAGAAAAGCATTTAAAACTAATTGTTGGTTAAAACAATATTCCTTGATACAGTTTCACTCAATGACTCATTAGCTCAAAGTCGCCGTTAACTCGCTAATTAGGGTTCATGACCTTTGGGCATACTGTATTGCTGGTTTATGGAAAAGCGTGATGGTTTATCTTGATCGCTACTCAAACCATTGAGCCAGTGATCATGGAAAACTCCTAAAAGTTACCAGGGGCTTGTTATCAGATTTGTTCAAATTTATGCTATTATGACAGAGAGACTAACAATGAATGCATGCAACTTCATATAATTGTGCAGAATGTATCTGATATATTGTAGTGGAATTTGGGGGCGTAAAATCACCAACTGAAGTCGGTTGCAATCCGACGGTTATGCTGCCACCAGTTGTCTTTATTCCTGAGACAACAGCAGATCGGTACTATACCGAAAGTAGTGTGGAGGAGTATGCTCAACTCCATGACTAGTAAAGAGCCCTCGGCTCAGACTAATAACTCAGTGCCTTTGAATAAATATTCATTTATTCCATCAGAATACGAGTAAGTTAAAGCCCAATACAAACTGAGTTGTTATAGCGAATGTTCTGCCTTTTATAGGCAGTAGACAGGAAGTAACAGGAAGTAATATGAGTAAGCAATCAATAGTATAGGAGTATTATACAATGCACAAATGATCAGGCAGATATAAATAGTAAGCGAATCGCATGGATCGGTACTGGTACCGGTCGGTACTGACTCATACAGGGTCGGTACTGACTCATACAGGGTCAGTATTGACTCATACAGGGTCGGTATTGACTCATGCAGGGTCGGTACTGACTCATAAAGGGTCGGTACTGACTCATACAGGTTTGGTACTGACTCATGCGCAGGGTTCGTACTGACTCATACAGGGTCGGTATTGACTCATACAGGGTCGGTACTGACTCGTGCAGGGTCGGTACTGACTCATACAGGGTCGGTACTGACTTGTACAGGGTCTGTATTGACTCATACAGGGTCGGTATTGACTCATACAGGGTCGGTATTGACTCATACAGGGTCGGTACTGACTCATACAGGGTCAGTACTGACTCATAAAGGGTCTGTATTGACTCATACAGCGTCGGTATTGACTCATACAGGGTCGGTACTGACTCATGCGCAGGGTCGGTACTTCGGTATCAGTTATTCTAAGCATTCGGGTCATCCAATGGCTATAGTGAGGATGCCAGAATGTGTGTGCAGCGTGTGCGCAGATGTTAGTAACATTAAAATCCACAGCAGTATCAATAGTGCTCACCCAATTATAGAAGTTAGTTATCAAATTAGTAAATAACAAATTTGTATTATTTATTTTTATTTAGAGCTTTGGTGATATTTATTTACAAATTATAAATTTGTTATTCACTCATGCACTTCACTTTTGATTTTAGATAATATCCTTACTTATTGCTATAATTAAAATATGACTGATTAGCAAAGATAGAAACTAAATGAAATATTAACAGCTAATAACAATAGTAACAACTTGTGTTAATCTCATGGCACTGTTGCTTGCAGTTATTCATTATTTTATGCCAGTACTACTTGTCTTGGTCCATAAACTATTAGTGTTGGTAATTAATTTATTACTGAAAAATAATGGGTTCTGTCAATCACTGATCAACGTTCAAATTAATTGCTTATTACTATTTACTATTAGTAGTATTAATTTTTCCAGAACCACTTCAACTCTAAATTCAATTATTTATGATGTTGATTTTCTATATCATTATTTATTGCAGTCAAAACAACAGTGGGCCACAACATTAATGAAAGATAATTATTGATAACTATACTGATTGATGATATCAATAGTATCTGCTGTAACATCTACAATTACTAATAATATAATATATCTATCTTTTTTAAACTTGCTACAGTTGAAGTAAATTTTCCGTATTTATAAAGAAATGCATTGCTGTTGCGTTGTTAATTGTGTATTGAAAAAAAACTTACAACAACAATAATAATAATAATGACGACGACGACAATAATAATAATAAGCTATGTTGAAGTAACTATCCATAAAATAACTACTACTAGTCCAGAAGAAACCTCAATTCATCTTTCATTGAGCTTCAATTTTGGGTCGGCTGCTTACTTTCAACTGTTTTAGGAGCGTTATCGGGTGTTTATAGTTCACCAGAAACTCTAGACCCCTTAAGAGGCAGAAAAGCTTATGCCAAAATTTTGACATAATTTTGGAGTTGGCTGCTCTCGAGTAATGATTTTGACCTAAAAAACTGCTTATATTTTTTGCCAGCTGTTTAAGTAAAATACATTTGTAAATTGAAATAGCCTGCTTGTGCATCTCTGTGTGCGTGCGTGCGTGTGTGTGTGTTGCAGGAAACCTATATGTGGCTCCTGAAATTTTGGTTCAGAAAATAAGAAAGAGAACAACTCCACTCAACTTTTGTCTTTGAGCAAAGACTCAATTACCAGTTTATTGAAGCATTTAAATAATAAAAAATAGAAAAATCGTTTTTTTTGATTTTTTTTGAAACTATTTCTTTTTCTCATAATAGTTGTTTTATTTAGAACATAGCTATGCGTTAAAATTCCAAAAAGTTGATGTGATAAATGTATTTAGAAGGCAGGAATAAGTTTGTTTCAGTTTTCTTTCACTAATTCTATTTAACAAAAAGTATTACATTTGATTTTAGCAAAACAAAGCTTATCTTACTTCCTTGTATCCTGGCCTAAATCAGCAGTTGAATAAGAGCATTATTGCTATTTTCACTTCCCTGAGTTTTGTCTGAAAAACTATTAGTTAAGAGTGTTGAGGGCCCGTAGGCTGCAAAAGCGCAGACTGCAAAAGAGGGTGTGAGAGAGACCGAGTTAAGCTGAAAGATGATCTATAGTACTATGCTATTGTCATGAGAGATTAAAAACTAAAGGGCAACAGAAATAATGATATTTCTAACAGCCATGACAATGACCATGCTACAAAATTTTGCTACTCAGTAATTGTTGGAAAGAGAAAGAAAATGGATAAAAACAACATAGTTGTTGCCGCGATGACGGGATGAACTAGTCTTACTTTATCAACTTGAATTGCTGCTTGGGAAGAGTGGGGAAGAGGGGGGGGGGGGTGGCATGCATGTGCTCGTAACGATATAATATAGGGGGGGGGGGGGGTTTATAGAGCTGCTGGGATAGGGGGGGGGGGGGGGTGGCATGCATGTGCCTGTAACGATAGAGTATAGGGGGATCTATCGAGCTGCTGGGATAGGGGGGGGGGGGGGGGGGGTGGGAGCGGTGGCATGCATGTGCCTGTAACGATAGAGTATAGGGGGATCTATAGAGCTGCTGGGATAGGGGGGGGGGAGGGGTGGCATGCATGTGCCTGTAACGATAGAGTATAGGGGGATCTATAGAGCTGCTGGGATGGGGGGGGGGGGTGGCATGCATGTGCCCGTAACGATAGAGTGTAGTGGGGTCTATAGAGCTGCTGGGATGGGGGGGGGGGGGGGGTGCATGCATGTGCCTGTAACGATAGAGTATAGGGTAGAGCTGTAAGGTTATTCTCCCCATGCTAATTCGGTTTCCCAACATGGAAAACCCAAAAAACCGATTAAAACCGGCTGCAGTATGATCACATTTACGGTGTTTTTCGGTGAGCCTCCGCCTCAATTATATCAATTAACCGGTGGATTCTTTGGGAGTCGCCCACCCTTAACTCTGACGCAAAATGGAAAGACAACTCCAACCAACTCTTCATAAAGTAATATGATATATGTTATCCATCGCACCAGTAGTATAACTAGCACACTCCTGGTGTTTTCTCTCAGCTGCAGTGCAGGCAACTGGTTTGTCAACAATGTATGGCCTTATATTGCAAGTGAAGACCCGATTCAGAGTTAAGACGATGAAATACTACACAATTTTATATTATATATATCTGACACAAATGAATGACCACGAATAAAATATTCAGTGTAATTAGTGACAACATTTAAAGGCATTATTTCTGGAATTAAATTTTGTTCGTGAATGTAGACGGCAAATGAACTAGAACTATCCATCTCTAAACCAAACACACAAGTTAATTGTAGGAAATAGCAATGGCATAATAGGCGTTATTTACCAGAGTCGCGCATGGATTTTTATTTTAATAGACCCGATCAAACCCAAATAATCCTTTTTTTTTCAACTGAATGTGGATGCAACTAAATTACTTTGTGAGAAAATTGTACCAGGATCAAACTCGAAATAAGTTTTCTGACATAAAAGCCTGATTTAGTTAAAAAATTTATGACCCTGAATTTATCCAATCACAAAAATAATCCATGCACATTTTTGTCTTATAATTGCCAGCAAATAAACACCATCTCTCATGAATATACGAAGTCCAAAATTTTCACATTTTATTTGAACTAAAAGTTGCAACTAGGTAATTCTAATTAGGACTTAGAAAAAAGCCGGCGTTCACATGCTGAAACAGCAAATTAAAAACAAGGTAATTGTAAACTTTGCAAGAAGAAATTGATTACACACAAATACAAGGTTGATACTACGTCACTCGCTGGAATGAGTGAAGCAAAAGTTACCTGAGAAGTTAGAGATGTGCTTGTTTTCACAACAAATAAGAAAACAAGGTGACTGAATTTTATGACAAAAGAATCATCTGTAGTTGAATGCCAGCACTGTCAGCATATTAACCATAGCTGGGCGTAGGCTTGTTCTCTTTTTGCTCACAATGTGCCCTGACAAGCTAAAAAGTCTTCCCGAAGCAACACTAGTGGCATTGACACAAAACAATTCTTTTGCAACCGTTGACAAGTAGGGGAATTCTTTAGCGCGGACAGCCCACCAATCTATCACCTCCATTCCGGAGTCACATTCCATGGTCAACAAGAAATCCAGCTATAAATACATGAAACATTGTTGATAGGTACAAGAGATAGGTCCATGACCATGGCTTAGACTTACCTTAAACTATCGCTGTAATAATACTGACTCCATCTATCAGCTAGAATTCCACACTTACTTGTGGCTGTACAAGGATACTTGCCAATTATACCATAATAGGCCATACTGCCTATAGTAAGGAACAACCAATAAATAAATCATCAGAGTAATGAGTTAATAAATACACACTTCCTTGCGCGCTACTTGTTCAGGAGTTTTGTCAGGCATTGGCTCGTCCGTTTCCTTCCTCTTTCCAAGCACAGTTGCAAGTGATTTCTTCTTACCAACTACAGGAGCATAATGCATAACATTACTGATATATATATAAACTGTATCAAACCTCACATCACAAGTTGTATCACCATGCATTCTAATCAGTATGCGAATAAACTTTTCGCTAGTCTGCACGTGGCTTTGTGTTGAACAAGATGTACATATCAAACTATACAGTTAATTTAGAATTTCTAGTTAGTAATTTAGAGTTGTGTACTTAATATCAACCTTTTTACAAAAGCAGCGTACTCCGCAAGAGCCTTAACTTCAAACTTTGCGATTTCCCATTCTCGTTTTAATCAGGTAAACCAATGTAGGTCGTACATATGTTGTAATCAAGGAAACTCACCTGTATCTTTGCGGGTTACAGTTACATCACTATTACTGCCTTCGACACTGGATGATAGCCTCATGGATACTTCTATTATAAAGGACTTTACTTCATCCATGGTTGGCCAATTGTCATTGTCAGGTGGAGCATACTCATAACGCCTATCTAGAACTGTACCTGCAGCCAGTAGCTTGTTCACGTCCTTGTTAGTGTACCTAGATGCAATCAAGATGAAACAATAACCTGGGATGCTAACATGCCATTTTGGTGGAGAGAGTGCTCCACTAAATTAATGAAATCTTACAAACAGTCATCACACCCTCATCACATAATCTTTATTTCAAAAGAGGCAGCAGTGACAGACAAAAAATTTTATTCTCAGATAATAAAAATGATTTGCATATCTATGCACTTGTCAACATGAACCCAATTTAATTTTAGTTTGTGAACTCGTATTTCTGGGTTTGAAGGCAGTGATTCTATGTCAAATTCACTCCAAAAATATATTCACCGCAGATCCATCTCTAAAGATGATTCTGATACCTTAGAGAGGGCACATACATAGTATACTACCAGCTGTTTTGAGGATACGAACACTCTGGGAAGCTGGTGTATTAAATTTTGAACATTTTGGTCGACAAACTTGAATTAACCTACCTCAGTTGTATGTAGGTCCAAATGTTCTGTCGGATATCTTTTACAACATCTGCGTGTGCTGGTATGTCGAAATCTGGCGAGTCTGTTTCACCACACAAGTTATATATGTGTAAGAGCATTGGGGCAACAGATGTTGATGTGACCATTTTTTCACCGGATAGTAGATCGGTGAGTTCCTCATAAGGACTTAAAGCATACACAATACATTTGAGTCGGTCCTTCTGCTCAAATGATAAAAGCAGACTTCGATACTTGCGATCTGAAAATACAGCAATTATGCAATTCAGCCAATTGATGTTGCCTGGGATAATTATTAGGGGGGCAAATCTGCATAGTTGGGAGCATCAAGTGATTGGTTGCAGTCACGAGTGGCTAGCTGTAGGACAGTTTCGAATAAAAATTATCCTAGGTTAAATTTAGGGAAGGTGTCGCTGACATGGACCTTAGACTTTAGACAGTTCATTGACCATGGACGCAGAGCAAAAGCCACATAATAAACTGAACACATTTCATAACCATGCATTACATATTGCTAACAATCGACTATCAAGTGTGAGCACACCCTGAGCTGCTAACTAGACCAGACCAGCCAGTGTTACTGCTGACTGTAACTACCAAGCAAATCGCTACTATGCTGTTTATAAATGGGGCTAGTAGGCTCAATGCATTTATCTAGACACCACTTTGTGGTAAATTGACACTCGCCATCAACAAAAAGCTGATCAATACCGAGTAACTGCTGTTGAACACTCTTGAACATTTTGAGTCGAGACCCCCATCTAGTCGAGACATCATTCGTTAGTTTATTCTCAGGAAGATTTAGATCTTTCTGCAACTTTGCCAGTTTTCTCTTGTACAAAAAGCTGTAGCTGAACACAGAGACAATTTTTCTCGCTGCAGTTGAAAGAGATGTGATTCCCTCATCTTTATTAAGTGTAGTTGTTACAGCATTATGCAGAATATGGCCAAAGCAACTGAAGCGAGTGAAACTGAGCCGAGCGCAAGCAGCAACCATATTAGCAGCAGAATCTGTCGTCATAGATACTATCTTAGATTTCTCAACATTGTACTCATCCAACGTTTCTTTGACAAAGTTAGCTATGTTATCAGCTGTGTGTGATTCAGGCAAATACGTAGTCGCTAAGCATTTTGTTTGAAGTCTCCACTCCTTGTCAACATAATGTGCTGTTAACGACATATAAGGGTCCCGAGCCAGTGAGGACCACCCATCAGATGTGAGTGAAATGTATGAAATATCCGTTAGTGTCTGTGTAAGTCTGGTCTTTTCTTCTAAATACTTCGATGGGATGATAGTCTTGCTGAAATAATTTCTGCTGGGACATTGGTATATCTGGAATCAAACCCTTTTAGCATATTGATGAAAGACTGCTTCTCAACAGTATAGAGAGGAACAATGCCACTTATTAGGTAGTTTGTCACTAGCTCTGTCAACTGCTTATGCTTGTCTCCTTTTTTATCATAAGGTAGCATGCTTAGCAATGTTCTCTGTGGTACTACGCCTGTAGTAGTAGTAGTAGTAGGTGTTTCAACAATTTTCCATTTTCTTGAACCACTTTTTGGTGCTACAGCGCTGTACTCCTTGATGTGGTGTATTTGCAAGTGCTGAAATAAGTTACTAGTACTACTATCACTAATTTTCACATTCTTCTCGCAAAGGTCACATGTTACCTAATTTTTGTGACTCGAATCTTTTATAGTGAAATAGGTCCACACAGCAGATCTTTTGGAAGAGCTGCTGATTCCAGATGTTGATGATGTGCTAATTTGGCTACTGGTCTGGCTCTGTAAATGAAAAAACACACAGCAAGAAATAACAACAGCAATGGTGATGTGAAGAGCTAAAATCTTGAACTTACACATATTCGTTTCAAGCAGCTCTTTCATTCATAATTATCATTCAATCATCATCACTGCTACTTACTTACCTGTGAACGAGAAATACTGTGGTCATGGTCATGTACAAAATCATCATCTGAAGAGCCGAGCTCCACTAACACTGTACCAGTAGGACTATGATCGAAACTATTACTATCGCTCCGCCGCATGATGATGTTGATCTCAACTCATCTTCATCAACAGTTATTCATAATAATATTATTTATCATCAATTAATTATTACTCACTAATAACTTTGAAATGTAATATTAATTATTTATTAGTAATAGTATAGTCATTGTTCACGTTTCCTTTGAAATTAATTTTATGCTATTAAATAAGTTGACAATAACTTTAATTATTAACTGCAACAACTGGCAACAAACAACAAGGAATGATGGATAACCTTCATTCAAAATAAAAATAAATCGTGAATAAATATCCCATCTGTTTGGTAAATAATAGAAACATAATCTGCTTATTATTTATGATGATGTAGTTCTGCAGTGTCCTGTTTATATTTTATAACAGTAGTAATAGACAACAATACCTTCGCAAACTGACTAAATGATGTTTCCTAATGCTGTTCATTAATTATATAATAAATAGGCCTCTTGGAGAATCATTGCAACATTCATTGATTGTCGTTCGGTTCAACACCCACAAATTTCTTCAACTATGAATTGATTTCATCATTCATATAATAATATCATTCTTGCTGTTGTGTATTTGCTTTGCGATAATCAATTCAAACATAATGATAGTCATATCACTGGTTTCGCTCGCTACTAACTATTTTCTATTATTTAATAATAATAATAATGGATGTGTCAGATCATTTTCAAGTATTTACTATCATTTATTATTATTTAGTTGTACTTTTTATTATTTATTTTTTATTCATCCTAAAAAAATTGATTGCTAAACAAAACTGTTATAATGCGTAGCACAACTTACTTGTAAGCACAGTGAGACAAGAATGGACGAGTCTCCGTAGAGTCGATCACAATAGCACGTGACATAGACTTCCACCGGGGATAGCCGAGGGCACAATCACAAGTAGTCACGATGTCAAGTGGACATCACATAAGCCGTGTACCTGCAAGCGGGTACATGCAAGTATACAACATGCCCTTTTTTTTTCCAAGTTAGCACGACACACACAAGGCACCAATCAATAGTCACAGCTAGCTTCAGAACTGAACCATCATCATAAGCATACTTCAAACTACGCACTCCGGCTAGGGGCAGAGACAGTATCCACACCGGCAAGGCGTACAGTTAGGTAGAACAAATACGTACCTCACCCGTGTCATACCTACCACTTGCCACTCACCACAAGGACTCAATCTCACCAGGATCGCTATCGTCCGTATCGCCACTGCGGTCAAACCAATCTCGTACTACACCCGAGGGTGTTCCACTATCGTCATCTGGTTTCGGTTCCGGACCACACATTTGGCCTTCACCTCCACCTGGCTTCGGGTCTGAGTCACACAATTGACTCTCGCCTCCACCTCCACTTGGCTTTGGTTCCGGACCACACTTTTGGCCTTCACCTCCGCCTGGCTTTGGATCCGAGTCACACAATTGACTCTCACCTCCACCTATCACAGTCTCACCTAGGTGAGTAGCACTATCCCCCTCACCGAAGTGAGTATCACATTCCATTTTCTCACTGGAGTGAGGCCTCTGAACAGCCTCGGAGACAAGCTGTTGCCGGGTCACAAGTGACTGCACGGCAACTACCTCCTGGCTTTCCTCCGCAGGAGCCGAAGCTTCCGCAGGCCTAACAGATGACTCCCTCTGGGCTGTGACCAGCTCCTCAGAGTGAGTGGAACTGTTAGGTGCCGCAGGGGTGTGGTGAGCACCCCTAGCACTGGTACCACTATCACTAGCACTTGCACCCTTGCCAGACAAGACCTTGTTCTTAAGGTTGGCAAGCTGATCGAGGATCTGCCTAAAATCGGCTTCACTCTCAATCTCACGCTCCAGCTGAGCCTCATCATGCTGGATACCAGCCATAGCATGCCTAAACTGCTCTTCCGCGTCCTGACGCCTTTGCGCCAGTGCTCTTCTGCGGGAGGCAATCAAGGAACGGTCCATAATGTTGCTGGATTTGATGTCAGCCAGAAAGCTTCCAACCTTCTGGAGGAAGGGTTGCCGACTAGCCGAAGCACCAGCACCGACACCACTAGCACCGCGAACATTACCCTTCGTCACGGCCTGGGAATAATTTTTCCCAGAAACAACAGAAGAGGTAGAGCGTGAAGTCTTTGCTGCCACCTCACGTTGTGGCTCGGACTCAGCCTGCCTCTTGCTGTTGCCCTTGAGGAAGCCTGCACCTCCTTCCTCACAATCACCGATCTCATGTCCTGCCTTGCCACACCAAGTACAGGCAGCCACTGTGCACTCTCGCACCCAGTGACCACGCTGTTCACAACGCTTGCAGACATTGCCTGGGCAGTCTGCAGCAACATGGTCCCTGAAAGCCCTGCATATTATGCAACGTTTGTTGCCAGGCTTTCCAAACAGCTTCCTGCCACTGTCACTAGGACCAGAGCCACGGTCAGGTCCTCCAGAGCCACGACCAGGTCCTCCACCGGGAGCACTACCTCCAGCACCGGCCACTTTAGGGCCACCCTCCGCCATTGTCACAGTAAGGACAGTAAGGTCTCGTACAGTGTAAGTAAATAGAACAGCTACACCTGGCAAATAGAAATGTGCAAATCAATAATATTCATAGTCACCGAATCTCTGGGGAGGCTTGCTATGTCTGCCCCTCCTAGTTACTACAGGATTTGTAGCAACCTCAGGCCTATTGTTATCACTAACTTCATCATTATTATTATCACTATTGCCATCATCATTGTCAGCAGGGGCCTGTTCCCCCGACTCTCCACCATTAGCACCCTGTCCCAAGGCCTCTCTACCAGGAGGTGTGTCACCCTCGAGACCACCGCCACTAACTTCCTGACAACCTTTATCATCAGCGAGTGATGGGATGGTTAAAACAACATTCTCATTAGTCACAGTGTCAGAGTGAAGCAGAAATAGATGTTTCCTATTACGGCGTATCTCACTCTGGCCCACCCTGACCCAATAGCTCTTAGGAGAATTGTCCTCCCTTAAAACAATCCCTTGGGAACCAGCATCACTAGGTGCATTGACATAAACAACTTGACCTGGCTCGAGTTTTGGCAATTCCGCAACTCTATACTTCCTGTCCCACTTTTTTTTCATCCTTCTCTTTCTATTGGACTCTGTGTCCTCAAACTGGCCATAATCAATATCAGTATCATAGCTAATGCCCAGATTAGACCGCACGGGTCGCCCAAACATTAACTCACTGGGTGTGTACCCTGATGGCAAAGGTGTAGTCCTATACGCTGCTAGCGCAACGCATTTATCACTACAACTTTTCCACAGCCTCTTAACAGTTTTAACAGCACTTTCTGCCAAGCCATTCGATTGAGGGTATCTAGGACTACTAGTTGCCAAGATAAATCCACTCTGCTCAGCAAATTCCCGAAACTCTCTGCTGTCATAGCATCTACCATTGTCAGATCGTATAACATTTGGGATGCCGAAACATGAAAACACAGATTTCATAGCCTTAATCACAGCTTTAGATGTCTGTGATACAATTGGCACAGCTTCAATCCACTTAGTATAGTAATCGATCAAAATTACATATAATGCGTCATCAAGCATGAATATATCACTACCTACTTCCTCCCAAGGCCGGGATGGCAACACATGTTCATACATAGGTTCATGTTTAACCTGACTATGCATGATACAAACATTACATTGAGATATGTACTCAGCAATGTCACGGCCTACCCCTGGCCACCAAAAGTGGCGTTGCGCCCTATTACGACACTTGGACACACCCTGATGGCCTTCGTGACACAATTCTAGATACCTCGGTCTCAAAGACAAAGGTATATACACCCTAGCATCATATAACAGCAAACCGTTATATACAGAAAGCCTATTTCTGGCGGCATAAAGCTTAGACAGTTCATCAGGTGCAAGTTCAGTGCCCTCAGGCCAGTGAGCATGCATATAACGCAGACAGTGGACAGCAGATTCATCCTTACCCATAGCATCTCTGATTTCCTGCTCTTTTAAATCACTATAAGCAGAACTAGAGACAACTGATTGCACATAACATTCAACATCGCTACATTGGGTAGACTCCAACTCGTTATAAGAAACGTTGCCATTAGGTCTACTCAAAGTATCAGCTAACAGCATATCTTTCCCAGGAGGGTGGAAAATATCATAATCATACCTCAGCAACCGCAACTTGAACCTTTGTACCCTCACCGGCAAGCATGATAGATCTTTTTCTCCCAAGATGGATATCAAGGGCTTGTGATCACTCTCAATTTCAAATTTACGACCTACCAGGTAGTAATCAAATTTCTCACACGCCCATGTGATGGCGAGAGCCTCTTTCTCAACCATCGCGTAGCGTTTCTCAGTTTCCGTCATTTTCCTTGAGGCATACTCTACAGGTTGCCAACATCCATTATCATTCAACTGCAAAAGAATAGCACCCAAAGCGTTCTTACTAGCATCAGCAGAAACTCTATGTTTACAATTCAAATCAAAAGTACACAGTACAGGAGCCTTAGTTATCTCCTCTTTGACCCTTTCAAAGGCTCTGTCTTGGTCGGGTCCCCAAAACCACTCCGATCTGCTGCCAGTGACAGCGTTAATCGGAACACAAAGTTCTGCAAGTCTGTCACTAAACTTCATAAGGTAGTTAACCATACCAGTGAACCTCCTGGCCTCAGTCTTGTTTGAGGGTGGGTTCATGTCAACGATTGCCCTGATTTTATCAGGGTCGGGTCTTATCCCCATGCCACTAACCAAGTGTCCGAGGAACTTCACCTCATTGCAGCCAAACTCGCATTTTTCTTTCCTAAGTGTCAACCCGGAATCAGCGATCCGTCTGAGCACCTTATCCAAACGGTGCCAGTGCTCCTCCGGGTTTTTACCATACACCAGTATATCATCCATCAAGCAAATAACACCTTTCAAACCATGCAATATTTTTTCCATAGCTCGTTGGAAATACTCAGGAGCTGAAGATATACCAAAAGGCATTCTTTTAAAGCAAAATCTACCCCAAGGGGTTACAAAGGTTGTCAACAATCTACTCTCAGTGTCGAGTTTCACTTGCCAAAAGCCAGAATTAGCATCCAATTTCGAAAACATAATGCCATTAGACAGATCAGATAACATATCAGAAATTTTGGGCAGAGGGTAAATCTCTCTCCTAACCGCCCGATTCAGATTAGTCAAATCAATGCACATTCTTATCTTACCATTGGATTTTGGAGCAATGGTCAAACCTGAACACCAGTCTGTAGGTTGTTCCACAGGTTCAATGACGCCACTCTCGAGCATGTTATCAATCTCCTGTTTAGCTTTCTCCCTCAACCCTGCGGCTATGGGTCTGGGTGAAAATAGCCTAACAGGCTCAATACCTTCTCTCAAGTGGATTTTGAATATCCCAGGCATTGTTCCCAAACCTTTGAACACATCAGCAAATTTCATAATGGGATCAAAAGTGTTAGCACACATTGCGTTGACAACAGCTAAAAGGTTCAGTTGTCGCAGCTCAGGAATACCTAACAGATTCTTTCGTGAACCCTTGAGCACATAAATATGGCATTTGGTAGAGCAATAAGTACTCTCAATACGCACCTTACTAATACCAGCTACATTCAGCTGAGAACCATCAGCACCAGTCAGTTGGCGCTCTGGTTGGTCAAGCTGCAAACCTAACCTCTCACAAGTTCTCTCAGTGAGAGTAGAAACCTCCGCACCAGTATCAAATGTAAAATCAACATTGTGGTCATTAACTTTCAGAGTTCTAACAATTCTACTCTCTAGTCACCTTTTTGAGCTGCTAGAACTCCTAACAGTATCAGCATACATAACACGTCTAGCCCTAGGACTAGGTGAGTGACCATAACTACTAGCACTATCACTACTCATATCTCTACGGCTACTGTAATTGCGACGTTTAGTCGGGCAATCAGCCGAGGTATGAGCTCGGCGATTACATGTGTAGCATCGAACAAGAGGACAGTTTCTTATCATGTGTGAATAGTCACCACAGTTGAAGCAACCATCACTAGTGGTCTTAGGTGACTGGCGCCTAGATGGCCGGGTTCTACGCCTGTCATCCTGTTTATAGCCACGTCTATGCCACTCTGGAGCACTTTCACTGCTGGTAGACCCTGACCTAGACATACCACGTAACCTACCTGGTCTACGCCAATCTGACACTTCACTAGCAGGAGACCTAGATCTGTGTGACCCACCCGGTCTCCTAGCACTTCTATCACGTCTACCAGTGGTGCCAACTGCAGACACATCCTCTTTCTCCACAGCGGCAGCCTCCTGCTTGACTGGGAGTTGTTCCCTCTTTGCACTTCCGAGAATCTGTTCAGATTCTCTAGCAAGCCTTCTGGCTCTCAGTGTATCTGTGAGCCCTTGCCAGCCTAAATCATTTCTCTGCATCAGTTGGGTTCGTAGGGAGGACTCCCTTAAACCATTGACAGCGATAGCTAGAGCAAACCCCTGTCTAACATCATCATTGTTAACACCAAAATTCAATGTTCTACTGAGTTTTTCCACTCTCAATAAATAATCATTTTCCTGCTCGTCAACATTTTGATTTACAGTAACAAACCTCATGGTTTTAACATAAATGGTCTCTTCTGTACCATAAACATTTCTCAAATGAGCCATAGCCTGCTCGTAGGTAGCAGTTACATCTTCAACATCAAAACCTATAGATTGCAATACATTCCTACCGTCTCTCCCGATAGCATGTAGCAAAGACAACAACTTCATACGTCCTCTAAAAACGTTTTCTCTATCTTCACCGACAGCCTCTGTACCTAGCTTCAAAGTCATCATCTCAACAGACAAATTAAATTCTGTCAACCATGCTTTCCATGATGCAGAAACATTTTCACTATCAATTTTCAAAGTGGGGAAATCATTAAAATTTAATCCCCTAGCCGCCATATTGCCTGGCAATACCGACCACACACAAATATATCACGCAAAATTATAGTTAATTAATTAGTTGAAGATCGCCACTACACAAACAATGATAATAAATAAACACACACCTGCAAACAATGGCACAACCTATCAACGATCACAGCACAGAAAGTAGACAGAAACAATAACACCACCACCACTGAATCAGAATATATAGATAAGCGTAATACACCACCACCACAAGAGTTTGCCTACGACGCCATGTTATAATGCGTAGCACAACTTACTTGTAAGCACAGTGAGACAAGAATGGACGAGTCTCCGTAGAGTCGATCACAATAGCACGTGACATAGACTTCCACCGGGGATAGCCGAGGGCACAATCACAAGTAGTCACGATGTCAAGTGGACGTCACATAAGCCGTGTACCTGCAAGCGGGTACACGCAAGTATACAACAAAAACAATAACGAAATAATAACACTGGCAGTCTTTTTGATGCGTGCTATTTATTAGTTATGCCATTATTATTACTTTTAATATTCTTATTATATTATTATTAATATAAATTATAATAATTATTATAATAATAATAGTAATAATATTATAATAATAATAAGACTAATAATAATAATTGCAATTATTATTATTATTATTATTATTTTTTATCATACATAACATTAGGAACCAGTTGGGAGGCTGGCGCTAGCTATATTATTATTATGTTTTATTTATAATTAATAACTACTACTACTACTTTTGTTACTGTTGCAACAAAACAATGAATGTTGTTGTTATTAATTATTATTATTATCAATTATTATTGATTGAAAGGCTTGTTCTTTTATTATTATTTCGATGAAAAATAATTAGAGGTAATACACCATATTTTTTGTAGCCAATCAGCAATACTGTGGTTTGATTTGCAATATTATTATTACATTTGTAAGTCCTGAAAAAATCCTGGGGCTTGGAGAGAGCAAACACCGAAAGATCACCACACCGATTTATAAAACAACATGGCTGATCCATCATATCCGGTACATGAAAGAATGAAATACATGCTTGGTCAAGCCATAGCAGTCGTCTCGATTAACCGTTGTTGCGTGCACTGAATTTAGTCGGTTTTCTAATCGACCTGTGTGACCGGTTGTTTTAGGTGCATGGGAGCACAACACCGAATGAAAAACCGACCGCAAGGTTGTGACTACATCGACCAGCACCGAAACACCGTGCAGCTCTAGTATAGGGGGATCTATAGAGCTGCTGGGATGGGGGGGGGGGGGTGGGATTGCTTGGAAATAGCATGTGTAGTTGCCAGTAAAAGTGAAAGCGCAGCCAGGCTCTTCAACCATCCCACTAAGACTAATCAACTTGTCAAAAAAATGGACGATATACTTCAGACGGTGTTTACGTTAATTTTGTTGTATGTCAAGCAGCAGCGTGAAATACTCATCATATGGATTTTAGAAACGTACACTGACGTGGTTTTCTTATTGATATGCTTCATTAGAGTTGGAAGAGAACCAAACTGGATAAGCTTGATAACTCATCACATCCTACCAGGGTTTTATACATATTGTAGCTACTAGCAGGCAAGGTAAGGGCCTGTGTGTATTATGTGGGGGTGGTAGACATTTGTAATTTGCTTATGCTGGTCAGAGTAAGTTTTAATTACCAGACAATCCACAAGCGATCTTGTTCTGCTATAACCTGTGACCAATTATAAACATGACTCCAAATCCAAGGAAAAATAAATCGGCCTGACACTGTAGTCTCATCCATCCCCATCACAAAATGGGTTGCTAGGCATTTAGAAAGAGCTGCCATCTATCAAACCTTTGTAAACTTTTAAATCTAGTTGAGGCAAAGTTTCACAAACACTTGATTTAAGTCTCAACATGAAGAAATTTATCCAAACCAAGGCCAGCCCATTTTTCCAAGGCCAAAGCATTGCTTGGTTTCATTGCAAATGGCATTAAAGGTATTTTTATTTTGACCTTTTCCAATCACCCCTAGGCCGTTATCCCTAACTGGCTGCAATTCCTCCAGTTCCATTACTGAAAAAAATGTCCCAGCTATATACTGCTCGTGGTACACCAAAACTTTTTATAACTTTACAAAATAAGCATACAGCTTTACCGTTTTAACTATTGCGTAGACATGTTAAAAACTTTGTGTGCCATTTCTATGGTGTGGATTCAAGAAAGACCAACGACAAGGAATACAGTCTAAATTGTTCCCCATATGCAGTGCCACCAACATAGGAAGAGCTAAAGCTAACGCTGCACATAGAAAGGCATAACCAGACTGTACCGCTATTAATTCATGCATTGCATTACCATCTCCTGATAAACATGGATGAAGATGAAATATTGAACAAGGTCACCTCACAATTAGATACATGTCTCAGAAACCAGCCCAAGCAAACATTCTCAACTAGATTCACTGCTTCTAAAAAACCTTTTGCTCCACCACCAAGTGTCGCTCTATAGAAACCCAACTGTAGTTCGTGAAGGCTTGCCAAAGTAGATACTATGAAAAAGGAATGCCACTCAGAGAGAGTGCTGTTGAAAAGAGAACAGTGATGGAGAAGCTGAACATCTTGAAAATTTTAAATCACAACAATATTATGTATAAACTAAACTCGTTTAAAAACTAAAAATTTTGTCATTTGCAGCTTTTAGATGCCTTTGAAATTAAACATGAAAAAATTTAGAACTTTCAACATTTAATTCCTCACCTCATCACATACATACGTAGCTCTGATAGTGCAAGGTTGGTAGCACAGGCTTGCTGTTGAAAATTTGGTGAGTTGTGGGCCATTTTTTGGAAATTTATGTTGCGTTTCGTTGTTGCTGTTTGGAAGGTGAGTCATGGTTGGACAACTCTGTCTTCACTCTACCCTCGTAAACTAGGACTTGCTAGTTAGGAGACTCCGGTTATCACAAGAAATTTTGCGTTACACTCCATTTGCACTCACAAATCTTGGAAACATGCTGTTTCTGCTTTTCAGGTAATCATCTGATTGGAATAAAAAAGGGTCAGTATCAACAGCCCAGTGAGTTTACTTTTTAATAGTTTCTTGGTGGAATGCTGCCCAAATCACTTTTGAGCCAGCAGGCTAGCATGTAAAGACAGGTTTGTCAGTTCATTACTTACCTTCCAAACACCAATAACCAAACGCAACATAAATTTGTGTTTGAGATCTTGTTTTGCATACAAATTGATTAAATCAATTAGATTCTTGTTAGTTACTGCACTAAGGTGGAAGAGAAAAGTTGGTTGAAATATTCAAGCACTTATCGCTCATATTTATATATTTACTAATGTATTATGCTGAGGTGCAAACTAAATAATCATTATGAATCAGTTTTTTGTCACCTGCGTTCTCGTTATATGTGGAGTGAGAAAAACAATATTTTTGGTGCCTATTCACAATGCTATTATGAAATGTCATTAGCGCATGTTATAAAAGTGATTAATTGACTCATATTAATTACAAGTTTACGGAACGGGTGATCTACAAACTGGCCGATGTACAGAATGATTTATGTTTGGAACAGGCCATTTACGAAATGGCCGTAGTACAAAATGAGGGACGTAAAAATGGACTACTTTATGACATGGGTCATGTTCCGAATGGGCCACGTATAAAGTCCACACGAAGCAGTCCATATTTGACATAGGTAATGCACAAATTTGGCCTTATTCATAATGAGGCATGTACGAATTTGGTCACGTGTGAAATGAGGTGAGTGCTTGATGAGCCACACAAAAAACTGACCCAAGTATGTAACGGGCTCTTAATGGAATGTGCCTCTTACGGAACGAGCCACATACAAAATCGGCCACGTGCAGTATTGGCTTCGCATAGAACGTAATGAACTGGTAATGCCTACGGGTGTTTTCCTACAAGCATATTTTGTCTGTTCTGGCTTATGATTTAAACCAAATAAATTGTTTTGTTGGGGGGGGGGAGTTATTAAATTCACTGTTGGTTTCTAGCTGTAATTCACCACACTTGAACCTACCATCTCACAAATTAGTCTAAATTGAGTTATCTGTTCAAATCTATTAGCTGTTTCATTTATAAATGCAATTCTTGTGTCTTATGTTGGGTGATATACAGGAAAGTTGAAATTGAAACATGCATTCTCAAGTTACAAGTTTTGTGCACCTGTCAAGCCTGTCATCCTAAGGTCTAAGCACACTTAGCATGGTTTTAGGTCTGAGGCTGGAGTGGTCAATATCTACGATGTGACGGACTGCTTACAAAAGATTATTCCTCCACCCATTAAAGTAATCAACAATCTGCTGACCAAGTGTACATGTTCAAGGTTCAACTCCTCAGCACAGCTTTTGGCCCTCGCCTCTGCGGATACTGAAAAGTCTGTTAAAATGGTAAGACTTCATTCATCTCAAACAAACTTTCATATACTTTGATCATTAAAGCATGACTGCATTAAACGCTTTTTAATTGATTTCCTAAATATTCAAGTCTTAACACATTCATAACAGGACGCTTTCTGTGGTTTTTGTGGTTTTTCACTCATTTTCATAATTTTCTAGCGGCCCACTCGACGCAGTTACAACAATGAAACAAATACCAAAAGAACGATAAGATTCTCCTTAAAAATTATATGGGCATTATCATGGACACAAAAAAAACCAAAAAAATTTTTCCCATCTACCCTTTTGGGCCCTTACTGCGACATAGCGAGTAACCACGGAGCGAGGCCCACGGGAGGCCGATGTATGGATTTGCATTTTACACGAGAAATATTTGTCCTACACACAAAAAAATTGCAGCAAAGAAAAGGTGGCAAAATTTTGTTCTAAAATGATTATTTATTTGCTAGGTATGGCTTTGAAAAAAAAAAGCCTCAAAACCTCCATCAAAAACCACAAAACCACAAGAATGCCATTGCACAACATCTGTAATGGCTTATTAATTGGTTTTTATGAACTGGAGAAAAAAATACTTACAATGCTTGAAAGTCAACAAAAGACTGCAAAGACAATGTTTCAGTGGTTATCTTTCAAATTTATGTTTTACTTTGCCAATGGAACCATTTTAAATATTTTAATTATTTGTCCCAAAATGATGTTGTGGGTAATAATAATAAAAAACAATGGCTACTATTGACAAATAATTAACAACCTTATATTATTTTGATATTCACAAAAATTGGTCTAAATGATCAAAAGACCACGGGGATTCTGAATACGAAACTTATTTTGACAGCCGTGGCCGCTTTGATGGGAAAAATCAGCTCCAAAAATAATTCCGATTTCGGTAATAATTATTATAAATAACGAAAAATTGAAAAAATTCATAAGTGAGCCAAAACTTGTCCAATCGTTATGAAACTTTGTGAATATGAGCGCTAGGCTGTGTATTTCCTTCGTTTTAAAAAAAATTGCGCCAAATATCTTAAATAAGAAAAATAATCACAATGAAAAAAATGACGATTTTGCTAATAATAAATAATTATTAATTATTACTACAATGAGTGAGAAACTACACTTACGGTGCTCGAAATTTCACCAAAACTGGTCACTATGCTTAAAACATGGTGCTTTCAATATCCTCATATTTAGTTTTTCAAAATCTATCTATAAAAAAAAAATTCCAAAAAACAAAAGCAACCGCATCCACCAAAAATCTGTGCGCCATTGCTGGTTGCTAAGGAACAAAAACCAAAAATAAAAAATGGTAGAAGTCAAAACTAATCTAAGGCCATGTATTAAAGATAATTTAGAATTATAGAGCACATGATTCTGAATAGAATGATACCAAAATGTAAGACCTTACTCTTACTTTGCTCACATGGAAATTGTGAACAGACAATTACCGGTTTACTGTACTCAACCCGAGCGTGCTCGGGGCATGTAAGAGATGTGTTAAGCAGCAGATTGATGTGTTGGATGACCCTCTAGGCCCACTCAGTGTTGATCTACAAGCCTTTTCAAAAAATATTCACCAATTTTTACACTCCACAAAAATTGGGTCATCTTCGGGTTGGAAGAAGTTTTCTTTCCTTCCCATAAATTATTTATTTGGCCAATCAGATCCCTCCATTTCTTACTATTTTATTTATTACTATTATTCTATGCATTACCATCTATTCTTCTATGATTACCAGCCATTGTTCCCTTACTCATTAAAACCAGCACAGTATTTAAATGGAAATGGTATGAGATGATCATTTTGATCACATTGGACCACCTCACAAATCCTGTAGTCGCCTTTTGTTGACATTTCATATAAAAAATTTGGAAATTAAACAAACATAGGAGTCATTTGAGATGTGTATACGTTAACTGTGTTCATGTTAACCGAAACCAACCATTCCGATTTTATGGGCACACCATCAACTTCGAGCCATATGAAAAATGTCGCGCAATAGTAAAATACCAATAAACCTTAGAAACTAACTTTGGTGGTGTCTTCTTTATTCATTCTGAAATGGCCTTCAGTAGACCCAGGACTAGATTAATTACCCAATCAGATTTTATTTTAAATGAAGATTTTGCAGTTTTACTTATATAAATTTGTGTATAATTTGCTATAATTGATCATGCCCACAATCCAAAGGTGACGTGGTCATTATCATCATTATCATCATTATCATCATTATCACCATTATCATCATTATCGCCATTATCGCCATTGTCGCCATTGTCGCCATTGTCACCATTGTCACCATTATCACCATTATCACCATTAATATTTTCACCATTAATATTGTCACCATTAATCTAATCACCATTATCACCATTAATATAATCGCCATTATCACCATTAATATAATCGCCATTATCACCATTAATGTAATCGCCATTATCACCATTAATATAATCGCCATTATCACCATTAATATAATCGCCATTATCACCATTAATATAATCGCCATTATCACCATTAATATAATCGCCATTATCACCATTAATATAATCGCCATTATCACCATTAATATAATCGCCATTATCACCATTAATATAATCACCATTATCACCATTAATATAATCACCAATATCACTATCAATATAATCATCAATATAATCATCAATATAACCATTAATATAATCGCCATTATCACCATTAATATAATCACCATTATCACCATTAATGTAATCGCCATTATCACCATTAATATAATCGCCATTATCACCATTAATATAATCGCCATTATCACCATTAATATAATCGCCATTATCACCATTAATATAATCGCCATTATCACCATTAATATAATCGCCATTATCACCATCAATATAATCATCATTATCACCATCAATATAATCACCAATATCACCATCAATATAATCACCAATATCACCATCAATATAATCACCAATACCACCATCAATATAATCATCAATATCACCATCAATATAATCATCAATATAATCATCCATATAATCATCAATATAATCACCAATATAATCACCAATACAATCACCAATACAATCACCAATACAATCACCAATACAATCACCAATACAATCACCAATACAATCACCAATACAATCACCAATACAATCACCAATACAATCACCAATACAATCACCAATACAATCACCAATACAATCACCAATACAATCACCAATACAATCACCAATACAATCACCAATACAATCACCAATACAATCACCAATACAATCACCAATACAATCACCAATACAATCACCAATACAATCACCAATACAATCACCAATACAATCACCAATACAATCACCAATACAATCACCAATACAATCACCAATACAATCACCAATACAATCACCAATACAATCACCAATACAATCACCAATACAATCACCAATACAATCATCAATACAATCATCAATATAATCATCAATACAATCATCAATATAACCATTAATATAATCATTAATATAATCATTATTTATTATGATAATGATTAAAATTAATGTTTATTTATTATTTCTCTATTAGTGGTGATAGTGCATCTGCCATAGAGTGCTCAAACCTAGGATGAGCTAACTTGTATAAGAGTGGTAATATAACAAAAGATGTTACCAAGTTGTTGATGTTTTAACATTCTTCTAATAGTAATAAAAATTGCATCAACTTAGTTACTACTTTTTGTGTTATTAAGCTTCTTATATTTGTTATTTATATATTATTAGATCTAAATCGCTATTGTTAATTATTAATATAAATTATTGTTATTATCTAGCAATTAGCATTATCATATTGATAATAATTAATAAATTAATAACCTCTCTTAAAATATGTCTGTTTTTTTCCAAAAGCCATAAGACTATTAATTTCTTCTAATTTAACTTTGATTTATATACTCTCAAACGACTGTGGCATACCTGTCATGTCACCTGATTTGTCAGGGACCTACCTGCTTATCAGTTAAAGATTTTCCTCACTCCTGAAAACTGCTGAACTCCTGAAAGCTTGTGGAATTTGAATAACGACTTAAAAATCTGATGACTTTTTTTTCACTTTCACATTGAGTAAAAACTTGACTTTGAGGCAGCTTAGAGTTTACACTGTTTTCATAATACTGTCCTTATATTTTGCTTGATATAGTAATTTTTTATACCCCTTCCCATATTTATGCTGTGTTCATCACATCAATTGACTTTCTGAGCTAATAAATGACTTGTTCTCACTTTGCATCTACACAACCAACCACTCCATCTATTCTCTCAAACCCAGTTGCGACCACTGGAACCAATGAGTCTAAAGTATCTCCCTTTTTCCACAACCTAACATCACAGCTATGTACTACTGTGGCATCCAGAACATCCAAATGTTATATTATGTGGTTTGGTGCAGGTGATTTGTTTTGCTAACTCAATAATTAATGTTTTATATTTCTATAATATATTCATCATCAATTTACATTTACATCCTTGGTTTTAGAACGCATTTCCAGGCTCTCAGAACTCATATTTTCAATTTCTTCAGCTAGCGGGGGGCTCTTGCGGGGAGGGGTGCCCCCTCCCACACTCTGACCATATCAAGACCCCCTTCACTGAAGTTGAAAATCCGCCACTGGCTATGAATTTTTGCCAGTTTCCTTCTTGTCGTTAGAGGGTTTCCCTTCGTACGCCTTTGTGATGTATTGACAATTCATTCTGTTTGAGATCATGTTGTGGATGCGGTGTAGGGTGCACCGTTTCTATTCTGTTTTTGGCCAAACCGTATGGTTCGCTATCCATTTACATGTACAATGACCACCCTTAGAAAAAGGCCATTCATATTGTTGTTCTTATTTTACGATTTTCTTGTTATTACTATTATTACGTGATGCACAAGTGCTGCTGCTACGTATTTGTTTACTTATTTGTTTAGTCTAGATAGCTACTGGTATAAAAGTAAAATGTTCACAAGTTGGCAGCAATAGTTGGAGGCGGCCATGGGAAAAGCGGACCTTGCCAGGAGGCAATCATCAGAGGTGGAGACTATGGAATGAGGAGACCACGACAGGAGGCGATGGGGGAGCGACTACGGGAGGAGACCAAGAGAAGTTGCGACCATGAGAGGAAGTGACCATGGGGGAAAAGGCGACCATGAGAGGAAGTGACCATGGGGGAAGTGGCGACCATTAGAGGAAGTGACCATGGGGGAAGAGGCGACCATGAGAGGAAGTGACCATGGGGGAAGAGGCGACCATGAGAGGAAGTGACCATGGGGGAAGAGGCGACCATGAGAGGAAGTGACCATGGGGGAAGAGGCGACCATTAGAGGAAGTGACCATGGGGGAAGAGGCGACCATGAGAGGAAGTGACCATGGGGGAAGAGGGGACCATGAGAGGAAGTGACCATGGGGGAAGAGGCGACCATTAGAGGAAATGACCATGGGGAAGAGACGACCATGAGAGGAAGTGACCATGGGGGAAGAGGCGACCATGAGAGGAAGTGACCATGGGGGAAGAGGCGACCATGAGAGGAAGTGACCATGGGGGAAGAGGCGACCATGAGAGGAAGTGACCATGGTGGAAGAGGCGACCATGAGGTGAAGTGACCATGGTGGAAGAGGCGACCATGAGAGGAAGTGACCATGGGGGAAGAGGCGACCATGAGAGGAAGTGACCATGGGGGAAGAGGCGCCTATGGGAGGAGGCGGCCACAAGAAGGCGCTGATGGGAGGCGACCAGGGCAAAACAGGCTGGGGAGGACAGTAATATGTCTGCTATTTACAACGGGTACAACGGGTACGCCAGTTGGTGTTATAATTGATGTAGTTACAACTGTTTTAGCGAAGTTGTTTCTTTAAACACTTGGATTGCCAAAATAATTTACCTTCTCCCTAACAAAGCGCTCAATCTATTCTAGCATTTGAAAATGACGCTTTATTTGATGTTACAAAAGCAAAGTGACTTATAGTTTGTTATACTTTTCTTTCTACAAATGCAGTTTATACAGTCACGAAGTTGCTTTTTGCCTTTTTGTTGTTTATTATCTCAAATGGATGCATTGTTTTACCAGGTGAGCATGAGTGCTTTGAGTGTCTATCAGAACTTTCCATCCCTAGCGGAGAAGATGGCCCATCCCTCTGATTTGGATTTCTCCCCAAACAGTGGATATCTGGCGTGTGGCACAACAAGAGGCATGGTACACATGTACAGGTAAATGTCATTTGTGTGCAAGGATTGTGTTGTTCGCACATTTATGCTAAAGCCCGGTTCACATACATCTGTAAGTGCTCCCAAGCCAGCGCACGACTACGTGCGATACATGTTTGTAGGAATGTGGGAGCAGATCTCTGTCATGGTGTCTAAGGACAAGAAGCTTCTCCTGGTTCCAGGCGCCTTTTTGTTTGCACCAGTTACCATGAGACGCTGAAAGGATACTTTTTTGTGCACCAATTTTTATTGTTTTTAATTTTGTTTGTAATTGTATGATTAACTAAGTATTTATTGTGCAGGGATTGTTTTTATTAGGGTTTTTATGATGATTTAGATTGGGAGATTGAGCATTGTACAAAAAAAAGTGTTGTGCCTTTCTTTTGGCACCAGGTACCATGAGAACTTGAAAGGTACCTTTTTGTTACACCAGGTGTTATCGGTGTTTTTATTTTTTGTGTAATTGTTGGAGTTAAATATTTATTGTGCAGGGGTTGTTTATATTGGGATTTGTAAGGTGATTTAGATCATTCCGTTGACTAGTTTACAAACATGGTATGTAGTGCCGAGGTTTGTATTGCGAATTTGATTGTTGGATTAACATTAACACTGGTGTAGTTTTATTACCAGAAATAAAATTTAAGCTTCATTTCCATACATGTCCATGTACATATCCATATTCATGTACATTTATGTACATGTCCATGTTCATTTATGTACAGGTCCATGTCCATTTATGTACATGTTCATGTCCATGTCCATGTCCATGCCCATATACATAATCAATTATCTATATATTGCGGTTGTATTGATGCAAAGAGGTTTCATCGTATAACTCGTATGTTCAACATATTGTAATAAATTTGAGTCCTCTATTATCTAACACAACGGATTCTCCACTTCTCTCTCCACTCGCTTCAATGTCAACCTCCACAGACGCTAACAACTGCACAGAGTCCTCGACTCAAACGGATTACTAGTGTTCTATCAATGAGTATACTTTATTACTACACAAACAAAAGGGTGCTTACTACTATATCGACTGCCTGCCCAAGGCACAGCAGCTCTATTTATAGAGTAAAAAGAACAGTTTCGTTACCTTATAAGGCACGACAAATGATAACACACAATACCAGGAAATTGCCAATTATAATACAGAATACAAAACACAATAACAAAGTAATCCAATCAAGTAGAGAGCACATGGTAGCTTGGGGCTGGACTCCAGTTCCCGCTCTTTTCTGCCAGCACAACTTTCCACTCCTTATAAGGACAGACAACATCCTAGGCTGTGCTCCTGAGAGAATGAAGGCTCCGGTCTCCATTCTGCGAAGGGTATCCACTTCAGGGAGGCACAGGCTCTTGTAATCACTGTAGTTGGATCCCGGGTCGGGGTCCTGACCCGGGGTAGGCCCGGGGTGGTTCGGGGTAGGTTTGGGATAGATTAAATTCATGTATACAGGGGGATACCGACCCGAGGTAGCCGGTTTCCATTTTTCAGGGGAATTTGAGTAGCTGCGGGGGAGGTAGGGCTCTGGCGGGGTGGTAACTCATGTTAAGGGCACCAGGGGTGTACAAAGAGGGGGGGGGGGGGGGTTGGGGAGTTGCCACCATTTATTCATCATGCAAATCTCCCACAATATGTTGTGCGACGTAGAATATCAAAGCTTGAAATGTTGCTAGTTTGATTGACTCTTTGGAATAAGCATATTGTCTTTTATATCCTTATGATAGACTTCAGGAACGAAACTTTGAGTTGTAGTGCTTTTGTTGTCTTCATGATGTCTAAAGATAAAAGAAAAAAACCATTACTAAATGATAATAAACAATGAAGCAAAATAGTGACAATAATTAATTAAAGGTATCATGCCAGCGGTTGATAGGGATTTTTGTGTGACAAAAACATATTAGAAAATTTTTATTAGATATGGAAAAGTTTATCCAGCAGCCATGCTTCAAGAAGGAGCTACAAAATACTGATGGGTACACAATAAACAATTGCTGACAAACAACGTAGTTTAATGCAGACTGGTAGAGGTAGTTTTTTAGATCAGTCCGATCGCACCCGTTTTAATGTCGACACATAATGACTCTTCAGCTTTTAAAATTTTGTTGCCGTCTCTTTTTTGTACCAAAAAAGGAGTATCCTAGACCGATGGGAAAGATGAGTGATGCTAAACCAACGATCTAAGACAAATTTGCATCATCCTCGACAAAAGACTAAGTGGTGAGAGATATGGAGAGAATCCAGAATACTTTCTTTGTAATGGCAATGGAAATCGAAGACGATTTGTTCAAGTACAATAAGTCAGAGAGATTTTTTCTAAGCACAGAAAACTATTGGAGTGATGTGGGAAAGATTTGGGGAAATTACAAACAAGCAGAGAGGTGGAGCTCTGCTAAAAACCCAAACTCTCACCAGAGCTCTCTCCAGAGGGGCGGTAGGGGCGTTACGCCTTAATGACTTTCATGCCTGCCCCAATTTTTTTCAAAGGAAAATTACAAATTCAGTACAATTTTTTATCGCCATCATTATGATTGCTGATTATTTTCATTGCCTGGTGATCTAATTAATATATGTCTTGTGTGAGTGTTTATGTGACAAGCAAAGATCATGATACATCAGCAGTTGCAAAGAAATTGCATTTATGTTAATGAAGAAAACCTCAGATTGACTGCTTCATTGATAATTTTCAGATGAAAGAAATGTGCTGAGTGTGCATGCGCTTTCAAAAAAACCACAGACCTAATAAAATCTCACACAACCATGGACTGCGCAGTTGTCTTAGTCTCCACATCATTGCAGTTTAAATTACACGGTTACATAACAAAGATTCCAATCATATAGTATAGCAGTTTGATTGGTGCAGTTTACTAAACCAGGCTAATCATTCCGCTCTCGAGAGTCAACAATAATAATGAGCCAATGGCTACGTTATCACCATCATCATGCCAAAACGATCTGATTTAAATTCGTACCATGTTTTGGCTCCAGCTGCTTGCTTTGTTAGATTAATTTTCGTACCTCTTCTTTTTATTATTATTATAAATTGGCTTTATAAGTTAAATTATTATTACTGTTGAACAACAAGATCCTCATTTTTTTTTCATTCCTATCCATCATTTTTCTGTCTGTTTTATATTATTATTGTTATTGTTAATTTTTCAAGTCAGGTATTAGAGTATAACTATGATCACCACCAATGTTGCTGTAGCTCATCATCATAATCAAAAACAGAGAACAACCACTATTATTAATTGTAATAATTAAACAATCACTATTACTACTACTATTACTACTACTACTGCTGCTGCTGCTGCTGCTGCTGCTGTTGCTGTTACTGTTACTGTTGTTGTTACTGTTATTGTTGTTACTGTTACTGTTATTGTTATTATTATTATTACAATCATTGTTAAATCATCATCAATGCTGAAGAGATAGTTTGATTAGCCTTGTGATGGTAATAATAATAATGATTATCTATTATATTTATTAATAATTTATTATTAGATGTAGATGACTGTGTTAGGGATTTTCAAATTTTTCCAAGTGAACAGTCAGGATTGTACTGTCGGGGATATTATCAAAAGTGATGACTTCAAAATAGGGATCCATTCGGCCACAGGTCTTTTTTCTGAGTCTTGGCCAAAACTCGCTGTTGATTCATAGTCTGGTTCTGAGCGTTGTTGATAATGTAAAGTTTTAGTTGAACTTGTTCTTGCACTCTCTTGTAGACTAGTCTTTCTTTCACAGTGCTCGTCATTATTCCTGTCACTTGGTTCAGTCGAATCTTTTCACCATGACTAGCTCGATTCTCTTCATTTTTATCTTCGGTCAAAAGGAGGAGGATTCATTGATGAATTAATGATATGGATTTGATATTGTCATGATCGGATTTGATGTTGTCATGGTGGTTGAGCTTTTGTCTTGTATATTGTTCTTTTTTGGAATCATCAAAATGGAGAAAAGATCATTATGTTGTGTAACATCTATCATGTCAGAAGCTTGAATGAAGGTTGGAAGAGGTGTGAGCGGGTGTCCTTTCGAAATTTGTAGATTATGGTGTACATCTGATCATCACAAAATTTATTGCCAAACACCAGGAAGTTGATTGATTCATAAATCATTGACATGGATTTGATATTGTCATGATCGGGTTTGATGTTGTCATGGTAGTTGAGTTGTTGTCTTGGGTATTGCCCTTTTTCGGTATCATCAAGGTAGGAGAAAAAGTCCTGATGTTGTGTAACATCTATTATATCAGAGGCTTGAATAGAGGTTGGAAAAGGTGTGAGCGGGTGTCCATTTAAAAATTTGTAGATTATTGTGTACATCAGATCATAACGAAATTCACCGCTAAACACCATCATAGCTGTCGGTGTCGGTAGAACTTGATATCTTGCGTTTTTTAACTTTTTCTATCACGAGCGTTGCTCTATTTTGGAGTTATCTTTCACGGCCGTTGCTTGTCATCAAAATTGTCCTGTTTTCAGGAAGGATTCTGAAAACTGACTAAAATAATTATTACACCATCATGTAGAGCATGAGTCTCTCTTATTTTTGGTTTTTGTTTGAAGAATATGACTATCTAAACGAAAACAGTTCCGAATCTCTTTGACCCTATCACTTCCTGTATGTTGTATCACTCACTTGGTATAGATTATAGCTCTAGCACAGCACAACCACCCTCCCAGTGTGGTCTCTCCAAAAGTCCATTCAGCTTCTTAATCCCCTCTAGCTATTCATAATTCTCTAGCTACCCTTAACCTTACACTAACCCAACAGCTACACTATGCACGTATATAACATGCCCTTTTTTCCAAGCTAGTATAGCATAATACTAACCCTAGAATCCTGAAATAACTCACAAACATGTAAACCTCAACATAGATAGCTGACATGTCATCATACATGAACATTACATAAAGTACACAACCAAAACTGAAACTTTACTCATACTGAATCACATCACTCCATTTCCTCCACAAACTGGCTAGCCACCCGTATCCTTACTATTCAACTTCTCGGAACTACCTTTCTCCTCTTTCTCCAAGCCTAAAGCTATACACTCAAGACTCTCAGGTCACACCACATTTCTCACTACCTCAATCACTTTCAAGGGCGTCGGATTAGAACCAGAACCTGACTGGTCTTCTCCATTGCCAATCCCAGACGCAAGTTCAGAACCAGAGCCTGACTGATCTTCCTTATTGTCGGATTCCTCAACCTTTGACTCACCGAAGTGAATATTTTCATCCTTTACCTCAGCAATGGCAGCACATGCAAGCAGGGCCACAGGTGACTCTTTAACCTTACTACACGTGCAGTCCTTTTTTCTGGAAGAGGTTAACCTCTCACAGATAGAGGTGCACAGGCCTCTATATTCTGGGCCTCATAAGACGGCTCTTCAGAATCAACAACCCTAATGCCCTGGTCACACGAGACCGATAAACGAAACTATAACGAAACTATTTTAGAAAATCGTCGAGTTTCGTTGTACTGGTCACACGAGAACTATAATTAGTTCGTTATGCCTAGCGATCACTAGTTTCATCCAATGACAGAGGATTGCGTTTTGTGCGCGGGCCTACTCATACTTTACTGCGTGATGTAAAAGCATGGAAGAATTATTATTATTTTTGTTGTTTGGAATAGATTATTTTAATAAATCGCTAAGTTTGACCAGCCAGTACTATTCCAATTATTTGATTATAATTTAATATTATTATTATCTTTCATTTATTTAAAACTCATTGTGAATATAATATAATAAATAATTATTTATTGAAAAAACAAATGTGCTACTACTATGGAAACCATGCGTTCGTTGTGAATGACCCTGACATTGGAGACCAGCCAATAACAGAACATAGAAAATAAACCTATTAATGAGCTTATCTGGTCCAATGGTCCAATCACATGCAAGCATCGCAACCGAAGATTTTCCCAAACCTAGCATTGCTTGATCACGACGAAACTGAAATATTCGCTCGGTTTGCTCAGCAACGAATTCGTTGGGCTTGAAAAAATAGTTTCGTTGACAGCTTCGTCAGAGATTCGGTCTCGTGTGACCAGGGCTTTACACAACCAATGTAACCCTCACTCAATTTACTCGCGCAACTTCCTTCACTACTACTACCTCGATAACTACGCCTACCAGTATGTTTGTACCTTTTATTAGGGCAGTCCTGGGAAGTATGACCTATACCTTCACAAACCTAGCAGTGTACAGCTGGGCAAAACCTTATCTGGTGGTCACCTTTGCCACAGCAAAAACATGCTCTAGCTCATTTGCTGAAAATGTGAACCATTTGGATGCTGACATAGATTCTGATTCTATTGCCTTTGCACTACACATCATCCTCCATCCATCCTCGAAAGGAACGAGTTTGGTGTGGGTGTGGAACGTGGATGGTGCAGACATCCCATGGTACTACCGTGTGCTCAAATTGCGTAAGACCAAAGATCTCAAGTACAAATGTTTGATCTGGCAGCAAGACGAATCCTTCGATGACTCACAATGATATTTCTTTGACTTACACCACTTTATTACAGACTTGCTATTCGGAGATGTATGGTTGTCCACTCATTAGCTCTTTGGTGGTCATCGGTATAATGCGTTAATGCCGACTGGTGTTCCTCCAGTTGCATTGTTTTGTTGTTTTGTCGCTAGTACTTTAGTGGTCATCAGTATAACGCGTTAATGCCAACTGATATTCCTCCAGTTGTATTGTTTTGTTGCTAGTCCTTGGGTGGTCATCAGTATAACGCGTTAATGCCGACTGATGTTCCTCCAGTTGCATTGTTTTGTTGTTTTGTCGCTAGTACTTTGGTGGTCATCGGTATAACGCGTTAATGCCGACTGATGTTCCTCCAGTTGCGTTGTTTTGTCGCTAGTACTTTGGCGGTCATCAGTATAACGCGCTAATGCTGACTGATGTTCCTCCAGTTGCATTGTTTTGTTGCTAGTCCTTTGGTGGTCATCAGTATAACGCGTTAATGCTGACTGATGTTCCTCCAGTTGCATTGTTTTGTTGCTAGTCCTTTGGTGGTCATCAGTATAACACGTTAATGCCAACTGATGTTCCTCCAGTTGTGTTGTTTTGTCGCTAGTCCTTTGGTGGTCATCAGTATAAGGCGTTAATGCCGACTGATGTTCCTCCAGTTGTATTGTTTTGTTGCTAGTCCTTTGGTGGTCATCAGTATAAGGCGGTAATGCCAACCGATGTTCCTCCAGTTGCATTATTCTATGTTATTTCCTGTTTGTCATTGTTGCCTTGTCTGGATTGGAAGTGGGATTGCCTATAATTACATTAATTTACTTATTTAATATTATCCAATAATTATAATGACATCAGTATTGTATTATCATTAGTTATATATTCAGGATTTGTTCTTTCTTTATTGCATGCACCCATATTCGACTCTTTTACATTACGCATATACTGTCATGATTTGTAACATTTTCTCCATTTCTGTTGTAGGTTTTGCTTTCTTGTACATGGCTGATTTTGATTGGTTAACTTTTTATGTTGTGGTTAGGTATATGTGAATTTGACATGTGCTTTGCCGGGTGGTGGCTGAGGTTAATTTTTTTGATTGGGTTATAACCTTGGGGCTGACTGTTTAGAGGTTTCAATGCAACATGAAGCTTCTCAACGCATGCAGCTGGGTATCGTTAAATTTCTCCCGATAAGTTTCTTCCATAACTACTTTTTGTTTTGTATATAACAAGTGCTAAGCTTCACATTTATTACTGTAGACGTTTCGTATATCGGTTTTTATTTGTGGGCACAGCTACATTGTAAGGCTGCGGAGACGAATAGCCAGACTTGTAAGTACTACATTGTTTATTTGCATATTTCTTTTGCCAGATTTTTGCTGTAGTTTTTTTACATTGCCTGACAACTTCGTATAATCTCACGTGGAAGCTCCCATCGGTGGATGTTGCACTGCATGGCGTGCCTGGTGCTAGTCTTCATAACTCACCTGTGAGTAACTAATCTAATTAACGATGTGCTTTTACTTGTATTGGCGGTTTGTTATACCTGTTCAACACCACCATGTATGTTTGTAGCTACCATCATACTATCCTGGCGTCTTGGTGGTTCATTGTGGCGGCAATGACTTGGGGTTCACTGATATGACTCCGTCACAGTTGGCGGACGCATACATTTCTAAGTACATAAATTGTGGTCAAAAAGTAATATTCTGCTGTGTGGTGCACAGAAAGTCACCACGAAACTTGACTGCTGAGGCCTTTGAAGAACTTGCAAACCAGTTCAATTGCTGTTTGAGAAACAAATTGAAGAAGATTCCCCATGCTTATTATTGGTGCCACTGTCGTTTGCAACGACATCTAGGCAGCGACGGTGTGCACTTTAATGAGCCTGGGGAAGCTTACTTCATGCTGTCTCTCAAATCAGTGATTAAGAACTATGGTTTGTAAGCAGATATCAAAGGCCTCACAGGATAGTTTCGTTGATGTGCTTCTGTCGCCACACAGCTATTTTTTAATTATAAATTGTGTTTTACTTCCTGTCTGATTTAAATAGATCTGTTTATAATAAATAATTTTGCTTTAGCTTAAATTTTTCTCTTCTGTAGTAATTTGGTTTTTCTTGGATTTTTTTAAATAGATTAATTTTAAAGTGTCTGCCAGCTGTGCGTTGTTGTATTAGTTGAGCTCCAGTTGTTGTTCGTCGCAATGAACCACAACCTTCTCACAACCTCACCCCACCCCACCTCACCTTACCACCTTCTCCCTACCACAGCTGCAGTCACAACCCTCTGATGTCTCTCCGTTGAAGTTCCTATTGATGGACACAGTATGTGAACTATACAGCTATGGTTGATTCGTATCACTGTCTGTAGTTGGTCTCCAGAAGTATTTATTGTGATTTGGAGACAGCAATGCCTAGACCTAGCACAGACACTTTTCAACCTGTTGATTTGTAACGGTTTTTGTTACTACTTGGTGGGCTGTATGGAATTGCTGATGGCTGATGTAATGCTGGTAGCTTGGTTGTAACTGTGCTGGTTCGCTGTTCGTTTTTGATAGACACTGCAAATGAAAAATAATTGCCGTGTGTAAAATTAAAGACAGAATGTTTTTATATATGGATTTGTGCAAAAATAGAACTCTTTTTCTTTCTCCAGTATTATTGTTTGCTTACTCTTTCTATGAATGATGGAGTTAAATCCAACTCGTTGTTGAAATGCATGGTCATGTATATGGATTTGTGCAAAAATAGTACTCCTCTTCTTTCTCCAGTATTATTCTTACTTTTTCTATTAATGATGGAGTTAAATCCAACTCGTTGTTGAAATTCATGGTCATATATATGGATTTTTGCAAAAATAGTGCTCCTCTTCTTTCTCCAGTATTATTCTTACTTTTTCTATGAATGATGGAGTTAAATCCAACTCATTGTTGAAATGCATTGTCATATATATGGATTTGTGCAAAAATAGTACTCTTCTTTCTTCTCCAGTATTATTGTTTTCTTACTTTTTCTATAAATGATGAAGTTAAATCATCAAATTCATTGTTGAAATACATGGTCATAAGTTGTCAAGTGTCTCACTCTCCAGCAAGTTTTATCTGGTTAATTCCAGAGAAGTAGAAAGAAATAAAAAGGTACAACATTAGCAATGAAGCAAATATAATTGATTTGCACTCACTGAGTGCATGCAGTGGTTTCTATATGATATAATGTGCTAGGCAAGCGAAGCGGTTCATTAACTGCAACGTTGCGCCGCGCATCACGCCTGAGTGCATTTTAGCTGTGGTCAGTTGGTGGAGCGTGGTGTTGACATAAGGCAATGATTTTTTTGAGGTCAAAGTACAATTTTTGAACAAATCTTCTCTAGAATTTTTGACGCAAATTGAAAAGAATTTATGCAGTCCTGACTGCAAGACTTTACTGTACATGATGGTACTATTTTTAAATGTCTCTGTCTATTATGAAAAAACTTTTTCCATTACCTATATTTTATGAAGAGATTTTCACGCGAAACAAGGTTTTTATTTGCTCGAAAATCCTTTTATATTATGAAGGGATTGTTGCGCAAAAGAAAATTGCATTTTCGCGAAAATCCTTATAAATTATAAAGGGATTTTCAAGCGAAGAAAACCTGCTTTTTTGCTTGGAAATCCCGATGTGTTATAAAACGATTTGCACACAAAAAAAGTTTTTTGCGCAAAAATCCTTATATATTATGAAGGGATTTTCGCGTGAAGAGAACCTGTTCTTTGCTCAAAAATTCTTATTTATTATAAAAAGATTTTCGCGCCAAAATAAAATTTTATTTGCCCGAAAATCCTTACACATTATAAAAAGATTTTTGCGCAATATTTTTTTTCATTTGCGCTTAAGTACTATATATTATAAAGAGATTTTCGCGCAAAGAAAACTTGTTTTGTCGCGCGAAAGTACTTGTATATTAAAAAAAAATATTTTCGCGCAAAAAAAACTTTTTGTTTGCACAAAAATTCAGGGATTTTCGCGCAAAGTAAACAACATTTTTTCAGTCAAGTAGGATTTCTGCTTGGGTCAATCAGTGCAACTTTGACTCTATAAGAGCACTGTTTTTACACAAAGGTCATCCACTCTAGCAATAATGTCTGAAGTAACAACATCTACTACAGCATCTACTACGGCTACAAGGAAGACTCTCAACAAAAAGGTAAAACTTAATAAATAAGGATTCGACACTAGTTGAAAACAACTAAAAAGTTAGGATTTCAATTACTTTCAGATTTTTTTTGAGTGCTTTAGTTGAGTCAACATTTTAGGTTATTATTATTAGTAAGTTTGTTATTAGGTACACACCTGTCATCGGGTGATAAATTAAATGTCTAATATCTCAAAAGTAAAACAATATTATAGTTAAAAAACCTATTTTTACTTGAAATGCTATCAAAAAATTTAAGTTATCAATATATAGCATTTGTGAAAAACGTCAGGTTTTAGTTTCTAACGTTGTTCTTGTCATCACTAACAACAATGATTTTCAAATCTGAATTACAATGTTTTTTGACTGGAAAAAAAATTATGGAGTATAGATTGTAAATAAATAATGATTTTTAAATACAATAAAAACATAAATGACTACTGACTTTTGTTTATTTTCAGTATTTTGGTTCGGACTATTTAGCACTAATTAACGCTAAAAAGACAACTCCAGTTAGCAAATTCCTTGTCAATCGCTGACATGATACCTTCAATTAATTATCACTATTTTGCTTCGATGTTTATATTTACTAATAGCTTTTTTCTATTTTGTTTTAGATTATCATATCAACAACAGAAGCACTACAGCTCAAAGATTCCATTCTTGAAGTCTATCATGAGTATATAAAAGTCAACATGATCACTCCAAAGAGCCAATCAAACTAGTAACATTTCAAGCTTTGATATTCTATGACACACAACGTATGTTGAATGCAGAAGATTTACACGATGAAACCTCTTCGCATCAATACATTCGCAACAAGACAATGCAACAGAATTATTATTAAAATCAATGGATAACAATTTTCCAACTATTTAATGCATGTCCAATATTGTAGATATTCATATTTACTTAAATAACTAAAACGATTGCTTTGGATAAAAGATTTTTTTTAAACATCCAACTCAACATAAGTAAAATAAAAAAGTATTGGTGTACAATCAATCCTCATATCAACAGATACTTACAGATGAATTGTAAAGTAAAAACTTCCGTATCATCGTTTGAATGAACTGTGGAAACAATCAATAAATATGTATGATGATTTTTCTCCCATGTACATGTTCGTAGTCGTTTTTATTTCCATGTTCATATATATTTCTTATCATGTACAGTTTAAACGCGCATGTACCAACATGTAGCTTAAACTTTATTTCTTGTTTAATAAAACTATAGCAATATCTAGACAATGTTAATCTGGACATGAATATGTACATGGACATGGATATGAATATGGATATAGTCATAAATGGACATAAACATGTACATAAATGGACATGGATATGTAAATGGATATGTACATGGATATGTACGTGGAAATGTATGGAAACGAATAACTTAAATTTTATTTCTTGTAATAAAACTGCACCAATAACTATACCAATGTTAATCCAAAAATCAGACTCACAATACATACTTTGGTATCAACCTAGATACCATGTTTATAAATTAGTCAGCCCCGTGATCTAAATTGCCATACAAATCCCAATATAAATAACCCCTGCACAATAAATATTTAGTTAAAAAAAATTACACAAAATTGAAAACACCAATAACATTTGGTGCAACAAAAAGGTACCTTTCAGGTTCTCATGTTACATGGTGCCAAAAAAAGGCACAACACTTCATTTTTTATGCAATACTCAATCCCCCAAATCTAAATCATCATACAAACCCTAATAAAAGCAACCTCTGCACAATAAATACTTCGTCTATCATACAAATACCATCAAAATTTGAAGCAAGAACTGGTGCACCAAAAAAGTATCCTTCCAGCTTCTCCTGGTAACTGGTGCAAACCAAAAATTACTTGTTACCTGGACAACTTTCTTGTCCTTAGACACCATGACAGAAATATGCTCCTACATTATTACTCACGCTTACATATATTATGATCGCAATAACAATAATTACTTTCTTGACTGGGGGTTAATGAAATCCTCAAGCACGCCTTCACTGACCAGTGATTATATTTACTTAACAAATCATCGTTGTTCAATGACACTAATATATTTATTACTTTCAATTTTATTATATTGTTACTCATATTTTTAATATCAAATATAATTTTAATAAGTTTCAATTTAATTTATAATAATTGTTCAATGATGCATTATCACTTTTTCTACCATCTTCTTCATATATCATTTTTGAATCTCAATTTGTAATAATATAAGTATTATGCTATTATATAAAAGTATGTATTTTTTTACATTTAAATCAACTACCATAATATGTCATTCATAAAAGTTATAATAAATAATACTAACTAACATTAAAAATTTTAACTATAATAATGTTATTATTTATTCTAACTTTTCGATGGCACTCATGAGTATATGATGGGCCTTGACCTAATTTAGGTTTTTGAGAAAGAAGGCAATTGAAAATTGTATGCTCCGCGACAGTGTGGGCCATTGAACGATCTGTGCAAATTCTGGGTTCACGTACATTGCAAGCATTCATACGCTGATCTGTGCTAGCTTATGTGCACCTGCGACATGTATGTGAACCAGGCTTAATTGAGGGGAATGGTGTATTTCAAATAGCTACATTTTTTCCCCTTGAAATGTCACTTCCAAAAAGGGTTGTAATGGTTATTCTTGCTAATTGTTGTCGAGTTTTCAGAATTTTCATTGGTTTGCTGTCCAGAAGATTTTGTTTTGAATATTTTTTACTGTCAAAATGTTTTTTCACTAATTTTGTAACATATTGCCACATTTTTGGGGTTTCTAAAGAAAAAGGAGTAAGTTGTTACTCTTACTTAATCATCAACTAAATAGTTACTGAGGTAATTATTATATTTTAGTAGAAGTGTTTTCAATTTACGGGAGTTTGTGGGTATATAATGAACTAAGAAGCGTTGAATACATACCTAAATAGGGTAGAAACAAAGTTTTATCAAACAGAAGCCCATATCTACAAATTATAGCTATTTTTGGTGATTGAAATGATAAGTTACGAATGACGATTTATCCTTATGCTTTGTAAAGTTATGCTTTCCCCTTTTTATTGGTTCATATGTTGTTTATAACTAAAATAAACCCGTAATAGTCTTCGCTAGATAGTTACACAGCAATTGGTGATATTACTTCGTTTTAATATTAGTTTTTTGAAAATGAGCATTCGATCTAGGGGACATCCTCATCCTATGATATTATATATCACTTGAGTGAGAGTTTGATCAGTGATTTCAATTCATGTTTTAAAATTTGCTTTAGACAAAGTTTCCATACAATGTACTAACTACAAAATCTCAAAATAAATCAGCAGACAGAAAACGCAAATATTTTTTTGCTGTTGCAAATTTATCTGCTGTTGCCTTTAGAGGTGATGAGAAATTAACGTCTGAAAACTAGTAATTTTTTTCAATAAGCTTGACAAGTTTATTGCGTAAACTAGAAAAAAAGGTTCAATAACGTGTTTTGTTGGTTTATGTTTACAAGATCTTAGAGAAAAGGCTCCACATTCCTGTAAGGGTACAAAGCGTCCTGCTACTTTTACTGCTTGTTATTACATTGTGAAAAGTTATCATTTTAGTGAAAAGCAGCTGTCTTAAAATTTTTATTGTAAATCAGCCAGCATTGGAAGTGTTTTAATTTAATCAACACAAAAAAACCCAGAGCTCCTACAATAAACTCAGCTTAGCTTTAAAAGAGTAAAATATAGCTATTTGGTGTTATTCAATGAAGTGGCGTTAGCTTTTCTTTGCATGCTAATCTCTAACTCATGGCCTAAGGCTAGTTCTGACCTTGAACTTTTTGTTTGAACCTAGTTTCCAAGCAACCACCAAATAGAGGTGTATGTTTCTGATGGTCATAGTTTGTATATGCTTCGTCTAATTCTTGCAAAAGGGTGTACCATTTGGCAGTGGGTAATTGGTAGGACTTTGGGTCGGTGCAGGTTGTCTCTACAACTTCCTAAGCCTGATTGTAAGGCTCCAGCCCCTTCATTCCCCTTTGGTAATTCTGAGGTGCCCGGGGGCAGTTGGAGACCGGATTCCCTATTGCAGGCGGGGCTTGTATCCCAACTGTGGGGCAGGCGGACTAGCCATGAATTATCAGGACACTTTTCTTTAAGTGCCCTACAGCTCAACCTCCCAACCCTGGAGTGGGGTTGATACGGTGAGCAGAGAAGCGAGAGGTTGTGTTGCTGCCAGAGGGGAAGCGGTTGGCATTTCAAGCGCTGTATTTTTTCAGGCAGGAGTTTGATGGCTTACATTAGTGTCTGCATATTCCTCATTAGAACTACTAAGGAGTCTTCAGATGGAATGAACCTCTGTTGGATCTGTTTGATGGGAGTGGGGATGAGGGTGGGAATTTATTGCTTGACAATTGTTGATCCTCTTCTTTATCTATCATTCTTACCCTGGCGGATTTTTCTTTAAAGCCGGTCTCTGAGAGCATCTTCAACAGTACGGGATTATACCGCCATTAAGTGCCGCTGTAGATGAGCTTTTCGCGTATCTAAAGTCATCCGATCTACTCTTCATGGAGGTAGCTTGTCATAAGCAACAGTAACCAATTTCTCTAACTCATTAACACATTCATAACTGTACGCTTTCTGTGGTTTTCCTGGTTTTTCGCCAATTTTCATTATTTTATAGCAGCCCACTCGACGCAGCTACAACAAAGAAACAAATACCAAAAGAAAGATAAGATTCTGCTTAAAAATTGTATGGGCACTATCATAGTCACAGAAGAAACCAAAAAATTTTTCCCATATACCCTTTTGGGCTCTTACTGGTACATAGCGAGTAACCACGAAGGGAGGCTGAGGAGAGGCCGATGTATGGATTTGCATTTTACACGAGAAATATATGTTCAAGACCCAAAAAATTGCAGCAATGAAAAGATGGCAAAATTTGGTTCTGAAATTGTTTGTTATTTGCTAGGTTTAGCTTAGAAAAAACCCACAAAACCACAAGAATGCCATTGCCCAACATTGGTAATGGCTTACTAATTGGTTTTTATGAACTAGAGAAAAAAATACTTATAATGCTTGAAAGTCAACAAAAGAGTGCCAAGATAATGTTTTAGTGGTTATCTTTCAAATTTATTTTTTACTTTGCCAATGGAACCCTCTTAAATACTTTAATTATTTGCCCCAAAATGATGTTGTGGTTAATAATAATAATAAAAAAACAATGGCGACTATTGATAAATAATTACCAATTTTATATTATTTGATATTCACAGAAATTGGTGTAAATGACCGAGAGACCATTGGGATTCTAAATATAAAACTTATTTTGACAAACGTGGCCGTTTTGTTGGGAAAAATCCGCTCTGAAAATACTTCCGATTTCGGTAATAATTATTATAAATAACAAAAAGTTGAAAAAATTCGTAAGTGAGCCAAAACTTGTCCAATCGTTCTCAAACTTGGTGAATATGAGCGCTAGGCTGGGTATTTTCTTCATTTTTAAAAAAAATTGTGCTAAATATCTTGAATAAGAAAAATAATTACAATGAAAGAAATAACGATTTTGGTAATAATAAATAATTATTAATTATTACTACAATGAGTGAGAAACTACACTTACCATCCTCAAATTTTCACCAAGACTGGTCACTATGCTTAAAACATGGTGCTTTCAATATCTTCATCTATAGTCTTTCCAAAATCCATCTATAATAATAGAAATTAAAAACAAAAAAGCAATCGCATCCACTAAACATCTGTGCGCCATTGCTGGTTGCTAAGGAAGAATACAAAAAATAAAAAAATTGCAAAAGTCAAAACTAGCCTTAGGCCATGTATGAGAGATAATTTAGAATTATAGAACACAAGATTCTCAATAATATACCAAAATGTAAGACCTTACTCTTACTTTGCTCTCTTGGAAATTGTGAAGCGGCAATTACCAGTTTACTGTACTCAACCCGCAGGTGCTCGGGGCTTGTTAATGTGCTCCTATAACAAGGTTTTTGGGTGCGATAAAGTACCATCAGCCTAGCTTGCGCTACCTTGGAGGTTAGCCCAAACCGTACTTGTAGGGCAGCGAGCGTCGCTTTCACCTGTTTGGGGGGTGGAGGATTTCTGCCACATGTGAGAGCATCATCCCTCAGCGCTTCAAGTGGAGTAGGGCAGTGGCTTGGCTCCAGTCGTTGGCATCTGCTACCTTAAAAAAGTGAGTAACGAAATTGTCGATGTCGCCAGGGCCATCATACTGCAGTGCTCTGAAGGGTGTCTCTGCTGGGCCTGGGGGAGGAGGTTGCACCAGTCTCTGCAGAGCTTATGTAAATTGGTGGCACCCTACAATAAGTTGGGCTCTAATGAGCACTTTTAGCTCTTTGGTTTGTCATATTTGATCAGTGGCAGAGCTACGTGGTTTGAAACGGCTGCTCTGACAGGAATGACTAGTATACCGATGTGCACGGGGCCGATATAACTTCTACTTGGAAAGGAAGAGCAGTATATACAGTGTACTGGGTCGGTATAGCTTCTGCGAGGAAAGGGAGGCAATATACGCAGGATGCTCTTTCGGTATAGCTTCTGTGGGGAGGGGAAGCAGTATACACCGAGTTTTGGTATGGTATAGCTTTTGGGCGATTGAATGGAAGGTGGTGACAGTATACACAGTATACTTAGTTCGGATGGCTTCTGTCTTCCTTCTCTCTGTTGTGTTGTTTTGTCAACCGGTATCCCACTGCTGACACCATTGTAGTAGATTTACGCTGTCTACTATGGACACTACGGCCAACTCTCCGTGAACATCCCTTGTGTTCACTTCTCCATCTCCTCTCGCCGGGGCAGGTTTGCGCCAGCTCTCAATGTTGACTCCCACTAAGTCATCTCCGCTCAAGGTCTACTTCGAAACTGATTTTAGCAACTGCAACAGAGTCCTTGTTCAGACTAGCTACATAATGATGACAAATATTTCATTAGACACATTTTTTTTAACATTTCAACATGTAAACTACACAATGCACAAGACTTCTGATCAACAAAAAATACAGCAGCTCTTTTTATAGAAAGTTAAATGGAACACTCACGCCTTATTTAAGGTGAGCCAATCATGCAAAAGAAGACGAGCAGTACACCAATAATGATATAACAATGCTATGTAAATAGGAACCTCCAATCATACAGTCTGTACATAGTCCAGCTCTTTGGCGTGAAGTTCCATTAAGTCACAGGTAAGGGGAAGCTAGCTCTCCATATATGGTATTGTCAGTCACTTCCCTCGGCTATGCTCAAGTTCTTTGGATTCCCACTCTCCCACGCATATAGGTGGGTAATTTTTCTTCTGGGCCTCCGGTTTTTGTTTTCAAGGCTGGACAGCTAACTAGGTTTGGGTGGTAGCCCCTTTATATTATATAAGGGTGAACCCGGGCCGCATACTGGCTGAGTATAGCACCCTACTCCAGCCGGTATAGATTATATAGAAAGTATACCTGGTCTGATACCAAGTCAGTTTCAATGGGTGTTAACAACAGGAGGAAGGGAATAAGACATTGGATTTATGGGGTCAAGGGGGTATTGATGGGATCAAGGGGGATTGATGGGGTCAAGGTGGGATTTATGGGGTTAAGGGGGTATTGACGGAGTCAAGGGGGGATTGATGGGGTTAAGGGGGAGATTGATGGGGTCAAGGTGGGATTCATGGGGTCAAGGGGGGATTGATGGGGTCAAGGTGGGATTCATGGGGCCAAGGGGGGATTGATGGGGTCAAGGGGGGATTGATGGGATCAAGGGGAGATTGATGGGGTCAAGGGGGGATTGATGGGGTCAAGAGGGGATTGATGGGGTCAAGGGGGAATTGAAGGGGTCAAGGGGGGATTGATGGAGTCAAGGGGGGAATTGATGGGGTTAAGGGGGAGATTGATGGGGTCAAGGGGGATTCATGGGGTCAAGGGGGATATATGGAGTCAAGGGGGGAATTGATGGGGTAAAGGGGGGATTTGTGGGGTCAAGGGGGAGATTGAAGGGGTCAAGGGGGATTGATGGAGTCAAGGGGGGATTGATACAGTCAAGGGGGATTGATGGGGTCAAGGATTTTCACTTTCATTTGCTGCCAAAAACTCCCACACCATTATTAAGTTGACCAGCCATAATTGCGTAGCTTTATGCGTGAGTGAATGTAGCTAATTGCCTAGAATGGAGACAGTGACCTGCACTTTTACAACTAAAAGTTAATTTTCCAAAATGAGCTTTTACGGTTAATTATTGATGTAAGAAGACATTCCTCTACACACTCAAACCGTTTTAATTAGTTTCAAAGTGAGTTGAAAAAAAAACCTTTTGCATTATCTATTCATTGCAATATTGATAAATTCTCATCAATCCACCTTATCTCTGCTAATTTTTTTTGTGAAGGTTACATCTGTTTAAAATATGGCAATGGAAAGGAAACTAATCAAATTATCTTCCTGCAGTGGGGGTCCAGTTGGCTGAGTCTTTTTCATAATTTATTTTAGTCTTTGTCACACCTCCTGTTTATTCATTTGGGTTGGCAGAGAGGAAAACGGTCGAAAAACAGGAGAGGGAAAGGAAAGGTGATTAGGGGTTCTTCAGTGGAAATCTTGTATATTTGTTTATATTTATACTTTTTTTCATTGGTTTTGTGCAGTGTGATTGAAAACCTAGCTTAGTTGCTCATATTTCATTGCTCTATCAACTAGAATACAAATCTTTTTATCATACTAATATATATCTATTGTGATTGGGTTTGAGTAATATTTGGTAAATTAAAAGTCATCTAAACTTGTTCTTTGTATAAGTATTTCCAGCTAAGACTATTGTACCAGCTATACATAAATGTCGTCTGTTACCAGGACCTCACCTGCTGGGTCTTGTCAATTTTTTTGATTCACTTGAATTGTACCTAACAAAATCAGCTTGTGCCCGTGCACATTTGCTTTATCAGAAAGTTTGTTTAATTATTGCTTCATTGTAATTTACAGACTGGAGCACTATGATAGCTACTGAAGTCAGCGGGTTATGTAATATCAAGATGTACAAAGGAACTATTCCATGGCTTGTGCTTGACAGCATACTTGACCTATATATATATATAAGTCCATGGCTTGTGCTTGACAGCATATTTGACCTACATATATATATGTGTTTTGATTCACTCCAAACATTCTCACAGGACATTGACAATTTTTTTTAGGTTTTCTCAAAGTAATTTGTATCAAAATGTGGTTAATGTGAAGTGCAAATGTCTTTTGTTCTTTACACAAATCATTGAATAAACTGTGGGAGTGCGCACAGAAAATATCACATGAGGGCTGTATAAAAGCAATCAAAACTGGCGATAATCTGTACAGAGATGCTAGTGATTGCTTGGCAATTTCTGCGGAAAGAGAAGCTGACAAATCCCGCAATTGCTCAGCTATTTGTCAAGCCATTGCTATATGCACATGCGGTTTAAGCCACAGGTGTTTGGGATGTGCTGGTACCAGGCTTTTGCCTTTGTTTCAAGTACTATTACTACAAGAGAAATGACTAGTAGCTGGAGACCCAAGTAATTAGTGTCATCTTTCGGTTTTTCCCCTTTGCCATTTTAAAGTTGCTGAGATATTCGTTATTTCCTTTGATATCATAAAAACCTGACACAGCAATCATTCATACTAATATCGCCGCATGGATCGAATCTGGAAAAATCATTTTCTCTGGCACAATTTACTCCTCGAACCTGGTAAATTGCAGTGCTGGTAACTCGAATCACATTTCAAAGACTCGAGTCAGACTCGAGTCTTTGAAGGTTTTAATAATGACTTGCTTACAGGCTATTGAAAGCACTTGACACTTGAATTGGCTGTTTAGTAAATGACTTGTGACTTACTTGCCCTTTCTTTTTACTTGAATTGTTTTTCAAGCATAATTTTCAAGTCACAACAATAATAGATAGTCATCTGAAGTGGAGAATAAAATAATAGTATATCCTAATTTTACAAAGAAATAGTTCTGTTGACGAGTTTGTTCGAAATGAAACCAAACAGGAAACGGAATTGCTCTACGCAAGCGCATCGCCACTCCTTTTCCCCTCGTGTACAGCAAGAACCACAAGCTCTGAAAAGTGATAAACATGGATTCTTCTGAAGAGGAAACTGAAACTCAAACTACTGCTCCAGCTGTACCAGACTCTGATAAGAGAGTGGTAACTAATGTTATTGAAGACAGCAGTGAAGATGAAGCCTCTGTTGTTGATGGCGCAAGTAGTAGTGGCACTGGTATGTATGTATGTATTTATTGATTGATCGTCATCGCTGCTTGCTTGCTCATCATGAGGATGGCTATTTTCTTATAACTATTAATTTACTTTCCAATTTTATTTATTATTGTTATTATTAATCGATTTCATTAATTTTTTCATTTATTATTGCAATAATTGTAATATTATAACTTGATGATAACCAGTTTTTTTATTTAAATAATGATTACTAATAAATTATTATTAAATAAATTACTATTATTATAATAATAAATATAATATTATTTATTTATTATATTTATTAATTATTATATATATTTATTATTTATAATATACTAAAATAGTCACACCACCAGTGGTGATATTATTATTTTTTAGTTAAAAAACAGTGATTGTTGTGTTGTTTGCGATTATATATTATTTATTAATAATTTTAATAACAATAATTAATAATAAGAAGAACACAAACCTTTTAATTAATCATAATTCATTCAAAATTGTTATATTATCATATATTATTATTGTTGTAATTGTTGTAATAATATTATTATGTTAAAAAAGTAGTGTTTTAAAATTGCAATCTCAACTACAAACATTAATTACTACGGTTGCATTGTTATTTCATCTGGGATTTCACATAGATGTTAATTATTATGATGATCTCCCAAATATATCTGGTATCATTTATATGCAATTTTCTTGACAGCGGAATGCGTGAGTGAAAGTGGCAGTAGTGAAGTTAGTGGCACACCAAAAGTGGTTCAGGCATGCTACAGGAACTTCAAACAATCAGCTAAAGGAAGGAGTGCTAACTGCAGTCAATGTGGCACGTTGGTGAAAGATGGTGTAGCCACAACCAGCAATTTTGTGAGACACATTCGGCTTGTTAGTCACGCAACATCGTACGTAAGTATTTACAGATTTTTTTTTTGGTAGTTGAAGTTGATTGTCCGTCAGCTGTCCATTTTCCTTCATAAAAAGCATGTTTGCACGTTATAGGTTCAATGACTTTTAGTTTGCACGTTATAGGTTCAATGACCTTAGATGTCAGCACTCAACATTGAATTTTTCAATCATAAAATGTTACAGATATTTTTCTTTCCATTGCTGGAACTGGTATGTATACACTTTGTGTTGTGGAAGGCATATCACCAGTAACTGCACGGTGTGTTAGGCTGAGCTCTTCTAAATGTTAGCACCCTATATAACAACTTCTTATTGTAATGATTTAGGTGATATGATTTCAGCATTCTTCCCATGTACTTTATTCATTGCTGCTTTACTCATTGCTCTTTAGCCATTGCTGCTTTAGCCATTGCTGCTTTAGCCATTGCTGATGGTAGGATGTTTGTTCAATTTTCTGCTTATGATCTCTAACATAACAAATGCCAAGGTACTTACTAGTCAAGCGACTTAAAATGAAGTTGAGTTGAATTTTGCTAGTGGTCTTTAGCTTTCAGAAATACAAAGACTTTCAAGTACAGCGGAGGGACAAAAGACAACCCAGTATGCTGCAGTACTGTGAGGCCAAGAAGTCGAAGGTTTTGTATTGCGCAACAAGTGCTAACCAGCGTAAGATTGCTGCTGCAATAGTAAAGCTGATTGTGGATTGCTCCTTGCCCATGACCTTAGTTGAGCAACCCTCATTCTGTGGTCTCATCGAGTTATTAGACCCAAGGTTTAACCCCATGTCTAGGTGAGTTGTGTTTATCCTATATATAAAGATTCAATTTATATCTGTCTGGTGTGGACGATTGTCGCCATTTCCATCTCAGAAGATGTTCTAGCTTCGTTCTAACATGTGATAAATATATTTCATTTAGCTGCCACTATGTGTCATCACACGTCGCTAAAGGTGTCTATGGTGAAATTTTACTTGATTATAACATGTTTGACCATGCTTATTGCAGGAAGGCAGTCCGAAACTCCATAGATGACCTGTATGTGAGTTTTGCTGAGAAGATCAAAAGAAAGCTATCTAACATAGAGAATGTTGCCAGCACACTTGACATCTGGAGTGATAGGAGGATGAGAGGCTTTATGGCAGTCACTGTTCACTATACAGACAACTCGGAGGGATCGAGTCTGAAGAGTGTGTTGGTGGCATGTGAAAGATTCACAGGTGAGTCTAATCGCATCTTTTGGAATCGAACAATTGTGTACATAACTTCCTGGGTTTTGATCTAATGATACTGGTAAATTTCAGGATCTCATACTGGTGCAAACATATCTGCCATGTTTGAAACTGTTGTATTGGAATATGGTCTATCTGGCAAGATGCGGTACATAATTACTGATAATGCCTCAAACATGAAGAAAGCATTCACCACCAGCTTCCCATCAGAGGATGAGCGGGATGATGAGGATGCGATATGTACAGATGATGATGAGCTGTGGGTTGATTATGGCGAAGCAACCGACGCAATCCAGGACACCCCTGGCAGACATCTCCGCTGTTTTGCCCATTCGTTACAACTTGCTGTTAAGGATGGTCTAAAGAAAACTAGGTTTGTTTGTCATGTCAGAAAAAGTGTTGCTATACAGATGTTTGATAATTGTTGTGGTTACTGATCTCTCTGATTTTAATCTGATATTAAATGTGCCTCTGTGCATAAGCAGATAGAAAATTAGAGGCCTATCACGTGTAAAAGTTCTTTTTTGTAGTTCAAGAAATTTTGTTTAAATTTTAGGTCTGTATACTCTGCTCTTGCCAAGTGCTCCAAGTTGGCATCTCTTCTCCACACTAGCACAAAATTCCGAGAGGAATTTGAAAAGGTGTTTGGAGGTAATAAAGGGATTCCTCAGGTGAATGATACACGGTGGAATTCCACTTTGATTCATGTAAAAGGAGTTTTGAAGCTTTCTCGTGATTCACTGTCCCAGCTACTAACCTCTCGAAGCGTACATCAGGAAAATCTGCTGCTGACAGCCAGAGAGTGGTCAATGCTCCAGGAGTTGGCTGACATTCTGGAACCCTTTATGGAGGCTACCAATTGCACACAGGGAGAAAAGGGACAAAAGCAGAGTTAAATGTTTAGCCTGAATTTTTATATAAATTTTAAAATTAATGTTAAGTTTTCGGCATTACTTGCTCAAATTATTGTTACCCAGGGAAGGTTTTGTATTAATAGTATTCTATTGTCACAGGATGTAACAATATCCTATGTGGTGCCATGTGTACTCGCGCTGTACCAGCACATGGAATCCTTCAAGCCAGGATACCTGAAGGCAATGGTGAATGCCCTTCTTGATTCCATGAAAAAACGATTTCACGGAATTATTGGGAGGGCCAAAGGCACATATCTACACGAGGATGTTGATGCTTCACAGGCTGGTTTTGTTTTCACCTATACATAATTATACCATATGTCAAACAGTAGTGAGCCATATTATATTTTGTCATGTCTTGGAAGTGGCTGCTTAATTTTGCATAGTCCACAGTGATTATGAGAATGTGTACCCTGCATTAAAACTTCCTTGAAAGGACAACGTGTTTGCTCGAGATGTTGTACTTGTCATCACGTGTTACAACTTGGTTGTAGATGCGTAATATGTGAGTCAGTGAATTACTGTTTTGCAAAGTGATTATCCTTTTTGTGTTGTAGGTTCCCTTTTCTGAAGGGGTATATTTTATATCTACCATATTAGACCCAAACTGGTCGCTGGCATGGGTGGATGCTTATGTGGATGTAGAATACAGGGCTGCGTTAAGACATGAATTAAAAGGTACAATTATATTATAGGTTACATCTTAGTCTGTCAAAAACATTTCGTTACATCATATACCACACAATGTAACTGGGTACTCAAAATTAATTGACATTATTTTTCAGCGTATTTTATTTGTTTTAGAGCTCATAGTATCACAACTTGTGCAGTCGCAACCTGGTCAACAAACCAAGCAGGCAGTTGCTCCCACACCAGCACATGGTACCTCTACCCTATTTGCAAGTTTTCGGCGTGCTGAGAACCAAATGTTCACTGGTACTGAACAGCTAAACAGGTAAGGTGATGAATTCTTTTCAGGAGTGTTTAAGGTGATAACACATTTGGTTGTCAGTTTGTGACTGGTATTTAATTTGCCAATGTTCATTTTGGCGAATTGTGCCATTTGCCTAATAAAAAACAGCCAAAAGCTTTTTGTGTGTAAATTTAAGTTGCAACCTGAACTGTGATACCATGGCTATAACCTGGTGTCCAGCCACAAATGATCTCTGCGGGTGCAGTGGTCAGAAATATTTGCTGAATGAACCAGGGATGAGACCAACTTAAAATTTCAAATTCAAATACAATTACAGCTGTATTCCATTTTCAAATACAAATTCAAATACAATTACAGCAACTTTGAATTAAAAGAATTCAAATACGATGAAAGGCCAGAAACAGCGTATTTTAAAATTCAAATACAAATTCAATTGTAATCGAACTCATCCCTGGAATGAACTAGCACAATGGCTCCAAAAACTTTCCGTCGGCACATTTTGACAAATTTGTTTATTTTATAATAATTATTCATTCTCAGCAATAGACAGAAATTTTATTTCCCAGTATCACTTGTCTGTGTGTAGAGTAGCTATAGTCAATTGGTGTTTAATGCCTGATGTTCATACGTTGTGTCTGATGTCACAATACATGTGCAGCATCTTGCCATGGATGGTTGCAGCACATGTGGAAAAGTTTGTCATGCTCGAACTTTATGCGATGGTGTTGAGGTGCCGTTTTGACATTTCTGCACGATGCACAAAATTTGCTAAAACGTGTATGTGGCTTAATCTAAATTTGTTATGGGTTTTTATTTCTAGGTACTTGGAGATGTCTAACCTAGAGATAATGGGTTCTGCCATAGACTTCTGGAAAAAGAACACTGCCCGGTTTCCTAGTGTTGCTGCTCTGGCTCTGACTGTGCTGATTGTCCCAGCAACCTCTGCACCTGTGGAAAGAATTTTCTCAACGGGAGGCATTCTAATGCGGCCTCATCGTGCCAGTCTCTCACCAGAAACTCTGTCTCAACTTATATTTATAAAATCCAATAAATGGTTGCTGTAATTGTTCTACATGCCATGGCCCTACACGGCTCTACTCAATATTGCTGTGAATAAATAACCGTTTGATGGAAGATCACCTACATGTTTGTTGCTACTTATTTTCAAAAACGACTTGCTTGGTTTTTTAAGCAAGTCAAAAACAACTTGAATTGAGGCTGTAATTGACTTGAATTGAAGTGACTTGCTTGGTTTTCAAGCAAGTCAAAAATGACTTGAATTGAAACTCATTTCAATTCAAGTCAAAAACGACTTGAATGGAGGCTGTAATTCACTTGAATTGAAATGCTATCAAGTCAAGTCTTACTTTAGACTTGCTCCCCACAAGTGCAAACGACTTGTGACTTGAATTGCAACACAAAGAGTATACTTTATTTGAATTGCGACTTGGTTCTCAATTACTTGATGGTACTTGTTACTTGCTGATTTCTGACTTGGTCACAGCACTGGTAAATTGTGCCGCCTGTTATATTAGTATGGGGTAGATTGCGCCGCCTGTTATATTAATATGGGGTAGATTGTGCCACTATCAAAACCACTTTATATCATCCAATGGGCTTGTGACTGGGGTTATCGCCCCCTATAGATGCACATCCAACCGGCAAATGCTCAAAGTTTCATATAGAGCACAATGCACAAAATGGAGTCATCATGTTTTAACAGGCCTATTACTATGTGGTTGATATAACTTGACAAGCCACAGTATTCACAGTGCTGTAACATATTACATTTATAGAAATTATTAATCATATTAGTGGATAATTATTAAATAAACACAATGCGGCCAACGATTATATATAATGATCGATGCAGTATTGAATACATTATATATGGCACCAAGGTAATGGGGTTGTGACATTAAGAGTTATCTCTCTTTGAACTTTCTACATCCAACCGGAACTTACCATCGTTCGTAGTATACAGTAAAATATAGTTACTTCATGCAGACTCGTGACAGTTTTTTCCTGATAGCTTCCACGCTGTCAATCGTATACTATAATGACATGTCCCTAAAACACTTTAGACTATTTTTAAAGACGGCAGCATCAAATCTACCTGCACCAACAAAGATTTATATTTTTTTACAGTTTTTTCAATTATTATTTACTACAGTTGTTATCCACAGAACTCTGGGGCTTGCCGAAAAAAGTAACAGAGACGATACGTCCTGTAATAAAAACTATCGTAACAATATCCGGTTGCTTGCAAAAAATTCACTATCACAAACCCAATTCATTGAAACTGAGTGAAAAAGCTAGGTCATTACTAACACATTTAGTAACGGGCGCATTGTCTCCCTTCTCTTTTACGGCAAGCGTCTGATTCCAGTGTTATCATTATTCTGACTATTTTTTTATATAGTTAGTATTTTAGAGACTCTAAAATACTATTGTTCTGCCTTCTTTTTTTTCTTATTCTTTCGCGCAAACCTTGCCGAACTCGGGGCACTTTTTCTCAAGAACCGTGGTAGCCTAGATAGAGCTACAATTTTTTTTGCGACGCGATCGATGGGCATTGGGACAAAAAGTAAGCTGGTTTGAAAGTTACAGAACATTCCAGAACATCACAGTTCATGCGCGAAAACATAAAAAAAATGGTTTTTCAAAGCATCATAGTGACCGAAAAAACGCAAACCCGATTGGCGAAAAAATACCAAATTTTGAAACATGGTGCATTTTGCTCACCTGATTCGACATCATGACATGTCGTTAAAAAGTCGTTCAGAAGCGGCCATCTTGGATTTTTGTGAAAACCGCAGTTTTTAGCATAAAACAGTTTCCCGTTGGAGAACCAACTGGCCGAAGTAGCTTAAATTTGCAACAAACATGTGCCATACTGTATCGATGTACCATTCTGAACTTCAAAATGATCGCGCAAAACTGTTTCAAGTTTTTCCATTTTCAAATTTGAAAATCTCAACAGAAACAGCACTTTTCAATGCTTTCTGAGGCCATAATGGAACAAGTCAGTGAAAAGTAAAATATTACGCCCCATAGCCCCATGATTGAACTTTCAAAAATTGGAGACTAAGTTTCTCGCAGTACCACAGCTGTTCCAAACTTAAAAATGACTATAACTCAGAGACGGTTACTCCGATTTGCGTAAATTTTGCATGGTTAAGATCGCATTGTAACCATCTTTCAGATGAACATCGGTCAAGTTTCTTATCTATGGCGAAAGAGTCAAAGCCCAGACGGTTTTCAATGTGTGACAAAAATGTTCGTTATTTACTGTTTTCACCGCGGAAAAAAATTTGTCCGTCAAAACTTAAGCACAAATAATACTCAGGTGACAAATTAAACAAATCTGAAAAAAATTGAAAACATTCGATAAGTATTTAGCGATGTCCAAAACCCAGAATAGTTTCTTGTATGTAGGCCATACCTCCTTTTTATGTTAGGCTGTTTATGAACCACATTGGACATTGCTAGATGGCTAATTGGTTAGCACCATGGATGAAATATACCAGGATTGCCAGCTACGGCCGTTCAATATAACTTTGACCACGATTCAAGTGAGGCCGTTTATGGGAGTCGCCATGACTAGCGATTTTTACGCTGTATCCGGTACGTACTTGTGTCTTTTGAATGCAGTGTCGAGTTGTCTTTTCATTAAGAAAGACAACTACGCCAATCCAAGGGAAAAGTGACGTACTTCCGGTACGCTCGTGAAATTTGACTATTTAAAAAATTTCGGTGGCTGCTATAAAAAGATTTAACCATAACTTGCGGCCCCTTACTATAGCGTATGTCACGAAATCCCTTGTAAAAGTCGCAGAACAGTCTATATCCGGTACGGACTTGGTCGTTCAAATTGCTTCACCTGATTGGGCGCAGCTGGCAATCCTGGTGTATTTCATCCATGGTTAGCACTGTGACCTGCCATTGACAGGGTTTGGGTTCAATTCCCAGGTAGGGGTTTCTTTTTTTCATAAAAATAACTATTGTCAGAAGTCAGCATGAGTATATGTAGTAACAGGAGTGCATGTTGTATTGGCAGTTGTGAAGCTTGTGCTTGTGTGGCTCCAGCACAAAAAGCATCTAGGCAGCTTCAAAAGCTGTTTTTTGCACAAATAAAGCTATCGAAAAACAGTTGTCAGTTTGTACTAAATTAGATTGCACATCAGCAGCAAGTCTCTATAGCACAATGGCTAAGGTTGTCACTTGCTGTTTCAAGGGTACAAGTATGACTCCCAGTGGTAGAACTTTTTTTCATGTAAAAAGTCTTTGCAAGTACAACTTTACTGCCAAGTATAATGTTTAGGAATAATGACGGTGTTACAATTGTGCTTTTCCAGTGAGACGTTGATGGAGTAGTTGGTGGAGTGCGTGATTCAGGTCGGGGTACGGACCATTCGAAACTGACGTTTCGAAAATGGACACTTCAAAACTCTTTGGGGATGGGGGTTTGGGATTTGGGGTTGGGGGGTTCAGGTTTAAGAGTTTCGAACAGTTCATTTTCGAAACGTCAGTTTCGAGTCATGGCGGAATCGATTCAGGTCAGTACAGGTGTTCAATACAGGTGTTCAATTCCCATGTGAAGTTTCATTTTCATCTATTCTCTAAAATACTCTTGTTTTTGCTTGCAAACAAATCAATATCTAGTTGTTATTGAAATCTTTTTTTATTTTTATTTATTATAATCATTTATAATTATGATTTTACTGTTTATGATTGCTATTGTAATTATTAAGGTTATTATTGAATTGTTATTACGATAATAATAATTATTAATGTGATGCTTCTTATAATTTTATAATAATAAATAATAATTATAGTTGTAACAACTTATGTATATTATTACTATTTATAATTATTATATTAATAAATCAGTTATGATAAAAAAATGAATAATCAATTTTATTATTATAAAGAATTATCACCACAATAAATTGTTATTGTCATTTATAATAATAGTTTCATAGAGGTGTAGTGTAGATAGATGCTAATGATTAATTACTTGTATTATTATTTCCCCGCAGAGATACCAGACAATCCATTTGCACATAAACGTTAGTAGTAATATATGAGCAGATCTCCCTACCAAGTGTTTTTTTGTGGAATTAAATCCCGGAGTGGATGCAATGGGTTATGGCATTGATTAGAGTCGCCGAGTTAATATTTTATGGCATTTGATTTTTGATAATTTTTTTACATAATTTGAGCTCTTATGGCATCTTGAGAGAGAGAGTGTGATAGTGTGAGAGTGAGAGAGAGTGAGAGTGTCTTGAGCGTAAATAATTTTTTAGTTTTCTATACATTCATGTATATATGGATAATTATGTACATATTTATGAGGGGTATATTTATATCTACATTGAATAAATCCATTGAATAAAAATGAATCAATATATGATTATATACATTTATTACATAATAAGTATATTGCATGCTATAAAATATCCTGGAAAATCACCAACTTAGTCCTCTAGATGGTTAAAATTTACAGTATTTGGGAAATAATTGCAATAGAAAACATTAAATAAGGTGTACGAAGATATATAGTGTCTGCAGTAAATTTTCTGTAATGCATAATAGCATATTTTGAAATGTGAGTGGGTACATTGCCTTCTCCTGGACAATAACATCTTCTCTGATGTATTGATGATAGCTCTCCAGGAGGAAGTCTTTTACTCTTACTGCTTTTGATTTCATAATGAACTAAAATAAAGAGCTATGTATTAGTTTAGGTGATTAAACAGTAATGTAAAATAATTATATGCTTTTTTATTTTTTAAGTCCTACTAAATAGAATTTTTTTTATTAATTCTTACCTTTTCACCAGTAAGGTCTATATTAAATAAAGGAAATCTCTCCATATGCACCCAGATTCAGCAAATGTTGTGTTATGAATAATATCATGGGTTGGAATGTGAGTCAATGCATTGCCTTCTCCTGGACAATAACATCTTCTCTGATGTATTGATGATTGATCTTCGGGAGGAAGTCTTTTACCCTTACTGCTTTTGATTCCATAGTGAACTAAAATAAAAAGCTATGGATTAGTATAGGATGATTAAACAATGAAAAAAAATGAATATCTCACACAATTTTGAATAAAATTATTCACCTAAAACATGAGCTGCTTTTGACTGTAAAAACTTGATATTGTTCATGAGTTGATTATTCACGTGCATGAAAAAGATTCAGCATTTTGTTGTGAAAAATACACTAATTACACCAAAAAAGTCCTTTTTTCACCTGGAAAATGTATATATAATATATATAAAGTATTTTACGAAAAAAAATGAATGTCTCACACAATTTTGAATAAAATTATTCACTTAATTGAGTCTTCATTGGTTTGGTATCATCTAAGTAAGAGAGAATGTTATGTTGTGTAACATCTATCATATCAGAGATTTGAATGAAAGTCAGAATAGGTATGAGTGGAGTCTTTTGGAAGTTGGTAGGTTATGGTGTACATCGGATCATCACAAAGTTCATCGGTGAACACCATCATAGCTGTTGGTAGATCTTGAAAGGGATTCTTGATGTGTCGGAGAAGTGTGCTGTCTTCAAAACCCATGTAGTTTGAGTCTTCATTGGTTTGGTATCATCTAAGTAGGAGAGAAAGTCATGTGTAACATTTATTGTTGGTGTTGGTAGATCTTGAATTGATGCCGGTTAAAAAATTAAATATATACTCAATAGTACAGCAAGTTGATTTACCTTAATACAGAAAGACCTTCTAGTAGTTGTAGTAGATGATGATGTAGTAGATCTTGTTCCTTCGGTTGCTAATGTTGAAGTGAATGCTTTCTGTGTGAAAACTGTGCTTCTTATATAGCTGAAATCATCCCATTTATCATAAGGTTACATTAATGAGGTATTATGTTTTTACGGAGGAGCACCAATGCTTTCGGGGGAATTAAATAATTATTTTCACGCGAATAAAAACCAATGTTTTCGCGGGAATAAAAAATTAATTTTCACGCGAATAAAAACCATTGTTTTCGCGGGAATAAAAAATTTATTTTCACGCGAGTAAAAACCAATGTTTTCGCGGGAATAAAAAATTTATTTCCGCGTGAATAAAAACCAATGCTTTCGCGGGAATAAAAAATTTATTTCCACGCGAGTAAAAACCAATGTTTCGCGGGAATAAAAAACAATGTTTTCGCGGGAATAATAACTTTACTTCCAGACGAATAAAAACCAATGTTCTCGCGGGAATAACAAGTTTATTTTCACGAGAATAAAAAACAATGTTTTCACGGGAATATTGGATCCATGTGACAATTTTTTGCATTTGCGTGAAAAAATAGATTTTTTTTCACTGTTATTCGCGTGAAAAATGAGGTTGTTTTTCATGTTTTATTCGCGTGAAAAATAATTATTTAATTCCCGTGAAGGCATTGTTTTTCCTTCGCGTGAAAAACAGGTTTTTTTTAGCATTAAAACATTTTTTTGGATCCGCGTGACAAATGGTTGCATTCGCGTGAAAAAGGAGACTTTTATTTACTGTTGTTTGCGTGAAAAATTGCATTGTGTTCATGTTTTTATTCGCGTGAAAAATAATTATTTTATTCCCGCGAAAGCATTGGTTTTCCTTCGCGTGAAAAAATGCTGATTCATAGATATATTATAAAGAAGGTTGACACGACATGGTATTCATAGGGTTTAATCAGTGCAACTTTAGTTATTTAAGAGGCACTGTTTTCACACAGAAAGCATCCAGTTCTACAACAGCAAGCGGAGAAGCAACATCTACTTCTACTACTACATTGACTAAATCTCTCAGTAACAAGGTAAAACTTGATAAATCATAGTTTTTTACTCATACATTATTTATTATACTAAGACACATAAAAAATCAATCATCTGTATTTTTTTCTACATTCAGTCATAAAAATGGAAATAGTTAACAACACAGAATCAGAAACTCAGCTTAAACCTGTGAATGAAGAGGACTTGATGCTTCTACAAAGCATATGCAATAAAACAAATTGAAGAGAGAGTGCGGATTCTCTCAAACAATTGTAAATTCATACAGAAAGACTTGATAGAACAGCTAAATAGTTTTCGAACTGAAGCTTTTCTAACAATAAAGCTCTTAGGGAATGATGTAATATCAGACATTCATAGGTTACATTATCTATTACAACAACGGCGACATCAACTAGAGCAGGTAAACACACCTATTTCTATCAAACATGCACGTAAAGAACTTGCTCTAAAAAGGAAAACTGTACAGCGAGAGTCCACTCTAAGGAAAGCTAGAAGAGTAAGGACTCAACAACGTAAGGCACAACGAACTACAAAAAAATCTGGTTAACAGTCAATTTCTTGATGATAAGGTAAGAATTAATAAAAAACACTATTTAGTAGAAGTTAAAAAAATAAAAAAAATTTGTAGTTGTTTTACATTTCTGTTTAATCATCCTATACTAATACATAACTTTTTATTTTAGTTCATTACGGAATCAAAAGTACATAGAATAGAGGTCTTCCTCCCTAAGATATATCATCAGTACATCAAAGAAGATGACATTGTAAAGGAGAAGGCAATGCATTGGTTGTCATCACAAGTTGTAGTACTTTGTATTACTTATCCCTATACAATATAGAGCAGACACAACTCATTGAGATATTGACAATTGTAGATATATACAAATAGATGATTATCTAGCTGCATCTGTTTTTTTTAGATGTAGACTCAATCTCGAATGCTGATGATATGTAGTCTCAGAGGGGGGAGGGGGAGACCAAAGAACACTTTTATTTTTCGGTTTTCCCTTTCTACCCAAATATACAACATTAAACAAAGGGGGGTAATTATCACAGTTGAAGCTTTTAGCTATTTCAACTGGACAGAAAAGTATTTTGGGCTGGAGTTCATCTATATCTGAAGGATCATTGTTGCAGACTTGAGAATATCTACATTCCTTCTTACTTGATGGATGTATCACAACAGACATTCGCATAACGCTTGGGATAGGAAGATTTTCAAATGTTTTACAAACCGGAACTTTTGGTGAGTCAATCGCTTGAGAACCTTTAGACTTTTCCAATTCCCTTGCTCTCCTTTCGTTGAGATATTCAACTGTTAAATGAGCTCTAGCTCCATTCTCCATTGTTTTCTTATCAACGGAAGTAGTTTGTTTTCTCACTATTCGTTTTCGTTTCCTTACTACTCGCTTCTTTGGAGCAGTTTTTTTTCTCTTGGAGTTGATTTGTCGTTTTTCATTTTGTTTCCTGTTGGATATGGATCTGTGCAAAGGAGCTCTTCAGAAAGATCATCCATAACATTCTAGAAATAGAAGGGTAATATTTGGATGAGTGGCTAAGAGTGTATTTATTAGTTGGAGTATCTTTTATATATATATGTATTTATGACAAAAGCAGTTAAGACCATAGAGTTATGATAGACTAAGAATGTATTTATTAAACTGTTGGGAGGTGGTGACAGACAACAAAGGACGCATTCAAATATATTAAAAATAGAAGGGTAATATTTGCATGAGTGGCTAAGAGTGTATTTATTAGATAGAGTATCTTTTATATATATATATATATATATATATATATATATATATATATATATATATATATATATATATATATATATATATATATAAAGTAAAAGTATGACTGGGGCACAAGATGTGCACAGGGGCTTAAACTAAATAGAAACAATCAAATAAATAATTAATAAATTATTAATATTAGTTGCCCAAGAGATGGAAAAACCAGTCAAGACTGAAGCAAGTAAAACAGTGCTCAACAAGAAAAAATCGAGGAGCTAGATACTAAAAGGTAAAATAGTAAAATATGTTAAAACTATTGGCTGACTACAAGTTGTTTTAAAAAGTATGACTGGGGCACAAGATGTGCACAGGGGCTTAGACTAAATAGAAACAATCAAATAAATAATAAATAATTAATTATTAATATTAGTTGCCCGAGAGATGGAAAAACCAGTCAAGACTGAAGCAAGTAAAACAGTGCTCAACAAGAAAAAATCGAGGAGCTAGATACTAAAAGGTAAAATAGTAAAATATGTTAAAACTATTGGCTGACTACAACTTGTAGTCAGCCAATAGTTTTAACATATTTTACTATTTTACCTTTTAGTATATATATATATATATATATATATATATATATATATATATATATATATATATATATATATATATATATATATATATATACATATATATATATACATATATATATATACATATATATATATACATATATATATATACATATATATATATACATATATATATATACATATATATATATATATATATATATATATATATATATATATATATATATATATATATATATATATATATATATATACATATATATATATATACATATATATATATGTATTTATGACAAAAGCAGTTGAGACCATAGAGTTACGATAGGCTAAGAATGTATTTATTAAAGTGTTGGGAGGTGGTGACAGACAATAAAGGACGCATTTAAATATATATATATATATATGTATTTACTTAATATCATACTGCTTTTGGCATCTCATTTGGTAAGAAATAAAATGTAATAGGTTGAACAAAATATTGTGAAATATTATAAAAACAACTATAAAAAATTTATAAATATGTGTGAAACGCTTCTAACATTAGTTCTAAAATACCTACAGAAGAAGATAGTCCTTCATCTATTTGGACATAATTATAAATATGTTTTCTGAATTTATAAAAAGTTTTTTGTTCCACTTCATGTTATATAATTTTTTGAAAATTATTTGATTCCAAACACTTCTTTCAATTTCTTTTAAGAAATCATTAATATTGACGACTTCCACCATTAACAAAACGGTTTCGAAACCGTTTTTTATGTCATCAAAAAGTTCTGTAGATACATCGTGTTTCTTACATCGCATCCCCATACTCATCATGTGTTGAGTTATACAGAATATTATAACTTGGAATGTCAAACGTTCTACAGCTTTTTCTTCAACAACATCATTATTTATCCCATAGTTATGATACATTTCTGGAAGGAAGTCCTTTAAGTAGATTGGGTTTGTTGTTGTATTGTTCGAAAATACAAGCGATAATTAGATAAGTAAAATAATTATAGGTTTTTTTCAACTAGCGCTAAATAGTATTTTTTTTCAATTCTTACCTTTTTGTCAAGCTGAAATTCCGACTCTAGATACAATGGTTGGCTTCCTAAGTCTTGAGTATTCATTCTGAAAAAAACGGAAAAAAATTGTTCAATTTTTTATAATCAATTTAAAGATAGATAGGGCGTAAAGCCTTCAGATAGGTGTGTTAGCTAGCAGAAATAATTGTATTTCTAGTCTTACCTTTATGAAGAGAGAGCTCCTAGTAGTTGCAATGGAAAGTGTAGTAGATGTTGCTCCTTCGCTCACCGTTGTTGAACTGGATGCTCTCTGTCTGAAACCCTTGCCTCTTAAATAGCTAGACTTGCACCGATTGACACGGATTGAGTTCAATAAAAAAGTGTTATTCGCGGGAATATTTGGTTTATTTTTCATGTTTTATTCGCACGAAAATAAACTTTTCTATTCGCGTGAAAATAAATGTTTTATTCCCGCGGAAGCATTGGTGTTCTTCCGTAAAAACAATGTTTCATTAATTTAACCTTATGATAAATGGGATAATTTCAGCTATATAAGAAGCACTGTTTTCACACAGAAAGCATTCACTTCAACATTAGTAACTGAAGGAGCAAGATCTACTACAACATCATCTACTACAACTACTAGAAGGACTTTCTGTATTAAAGTAAATCAACTTGCTGTACTATTGAGTATATATTTAATTTTTTACCGATTTAGATACTAAAAGCAGTATGATATTGAGTAAATATACATATATATATATATATATATATATATATATATATAGTTTTAAAAAAAAAATTAGTTTTAAAAAAAATCAAAATCATAACATGGATTTTTATTTTATCTTTTAGAATGTGGACACAAGTCAATACAAACAGCTGAAGGATAAAGAACCAAAACCTTCTCAAGACAGGAAGGGGGTTGATGGCAATGTACTTCTTCAACGCGCTAAGATTCCCGTTCAACATGCCAGACAGGTGAAGAATGAAGAACCAAAACATTCACAAGACAGGAAGGGGGTTGATGACAATGTACTTTTTCAACGTACTAAGATTCCTGTTCAACACGCTAGCCAGCTGAAGAATAAAGAACCAAAACCTTCACAAGACAGGAAGGTGATTGATGACAATGTACTTCTTCAACGCACTACGATTCCCTTTCAAAGCGCCAGTCTAAATACTCTGGCAACTCTCATCATCAAAAGCGCCTCTTTGTTAAGTACTGTATCTCCAGCTTCCAGAAGAAACATTGAAAACATAGTCAAAGTTGAAGATTTACCAATACCTACAGTTATGCAGGTGTTAACCGTCGAGTTCCATGATGAAACAAACTGCACCATCATCTACAACTATAAAAATGATGGAAAGATAGTTAGAGTGAAGAGCACTATTCCATCGGCAGCAGGATTACTTGTTGATGAAGCTTCGCAAATAAGACCATTGGTTTTGATCTACATATGTGTTGAAAAAACTGGAAAAGCAATTTTTCATGCCGCTACAGAAACAGGATCTACTCTGAGGTGGAAGAATGTGTTTGATGTATTACCAGAAAAAAGTATGAGACAAATCAATGCTTATTTCGAGGTAGCTCATCTTCAGGATTTCCCAACAGATAGTGTCATATGTTTCCAAAACCCTGAAGTGATAACAAAATCTGACAGGCGATGGAATGGGAATGAAGAGACTCTTCTAGTTCAATACAGAAGTGTTGTAGATGAAGAATTACTGATCGGAGATATGCGCATTCCTCATCAAATAGCTTCTGCTGTGACATCGGAAAGATTTGGAGTTATTCTGTTCAAGGGACTGAGTCGAAACGCGGACAATTCAACTTTATACAACATCAGTGTACTCGCGGCTCATCAAGCCTTCGTCCAAGCTTCGGAACTGACTGATAATCCAAAATCTGAGGATTTTCTCAACCACTTCGATGATGCTGAAAAAGAAGACTGTGGAGAGCAAACTCTCGAGAAGCTAATCTATAACTCAAGGGATTCATATCACTATAGGTAAGTTTTATTAATTTTTACGATAATTTAAAAAAGTTGATTTGTGAAAATTTTGTGTATTCTTACAATGAAAAACCGCCTAATTTCTCTTTCTCACGTAAATAACAACAGTAAAACGATTTATCACGTAAATGATCAACTCGTGAACATTTTTTGTAAAACATTTTTGTAAAACTTTTTAAATTATATATATTTCGAATAAAAAAAGGATTTTTTTGTGTCATCAGTGTATTTTTTTTTTACATAAAAGTTGAAAAAATAACAAAAGGTTATAATTATTTTACAAAAAATGCTTAATTTTTCACATAAATGATCAACTCATGAACATTTTTTGTAAAACATTTTTAAATTATATATATTTCGGATTAAAAAAATGACTTTTTTGTGTAATCAGTGTATTTTTTGTACCTAGAAGTTTAAAAAAATAACAAAAGGTTGTAATTATTTTACAAAAATGTTTAATTTCTCACGCAAATGATCAACTCATGAACATTTTTTGTAAAACATTTTTAAATTATATACATTTCGGATGAAAAAAAGACTTTTTCGCGTGTAATCAGTGTATTTTTTACATAGAATTTGAAAAAAATAACAAAATTTTTATAAATATTTTACAAAAAATGCTTAATTTCTTACGTAAATGATCAACTCATGAACATTTTTTGTGAAACATTTTTAAATTATATACATTTCGGACTAAAAAAAAGGACTTTTTTGTGTAATCAGTGTATTTTTTTACATAGAAGTTGAAAAAATCACAAAAGGTTATAATTATTTTACAAAAATGCTTAATTTCTCACGTAAATAACACGTTTTATCACATAAATGGATAATTCATGAGCGTTTGTTGTAAAACATTTTTAAATTATATATATATATATATTTATATATATATATATTCCGGATCCAGATGAAAAAAGGACTTTTTCGTGTGTAATCAGTGTATTTTTTTACATAGAAGTTGAAAAAATAACAAAAGTTTATAATTGTTTTACATTAATTTTTAATCATACTATACTAAGACATCACTTTTTATTTTAGTCCATTATATCGTAAAAAGAACGCAGAATAAAGGACTTGCTCCCTCAAAAAAATAATGAGCTGAATGATGTAACTTAGTGAGTTATTTTCCTGTTATATATAATGTAAACTATCTAATGTAGCTAAGAGTAAAATTCAAATTCGGTAAAATTTATTTATATAATGAATAACTTTTGTATTTTAGTTCATTATTGGATCAAGAAGAATACGGAATACAGGAATTCCTCTCTGAGACTAATAATATATCAGCAGAACATCAAAGAAGATATTGTTCAAGAAAAATGCTTTGTAACCATTGATATCGTAAGCTATAGTAGTTTGTATTACACAAAATTTACTATAAAACAGTTTCATGAATGTAAAAACTAGATATGGTACTTTCTATTACAATTATTTTCCCGATACTGTAAATTTTATTCATCTAGAGGAGTAATTTGTCGATTTTTGACGGTTTTTAAAAAAATATCAAAAATTATATATTTTAAGGATTGTTTTTTAAAAAAGTTGAAAGTTTTTAAAAAAAGTTAAAAAAGGTATGTAATAAAACCCTGTTTTAAATCATAAAAAAATTTAATAAAAAAATATCAAAAACTATATGTTTTAAGGATTGTTTTTTTAAAAAAGTTAAAAGTACAAACAGTTAAAAAAAAGGTATGTAATAAAACCCTGTTTTGAAACATAAAAAATTTAAAAGGAAGGTGTAGGATAAAATCCTCACTCAAAAAATTGATGAAAATTGAACGGAATAAAAGAATATTTTCCCAAATACCAAAATTTTGTAAATATAATGTGAAAATCTCTATATATATATTTTTTTAAAAAAATATCGAAAACTATATATTTCAATGATTATTTTTTTAAAAAGTTAAAAAAAAAACAAAAAAAACCATGTAATAAAACCCTGTTTTGAAACATAAAAAATTTAAAAGGAAGGTGTAGGATAAAATTCTCACTCAAAAAATTAATGAAAATTGAATGGAATAAAAGAATATTTTCCCAAATACCAAATTTTTTGTAAATATAAAGTGAAAATCTCTATATATATTTTTTTAAAAAAATATCGAAAACTATATTTTAATGATTATTTTTTTAAAAAAGTTGATAAAACAAAAAAAAAAGCTTTGTAATAAAACCCTGTTTTAAAACATAAAAAAATTAAAAGGATGCTGTAGGATAAAACCCTCGCTCAAAAAATTAATGAAAATTGAATGGAATAAAAGAATATTTTACCAAATACCGCATTTTTCTTGTAAATATATAGTAAACATTTCTAAAATATTGTTGGTGAAATTTACTGTAAAATGGATTCAAGTGTGTCAAAGACTAAATATGGTGTTTTCATTGAAATGTTTATTTTCAAAAGATCCATATAATATCATTGAATCAATTAGTCAAATTTAACACTCAAATTCTTTATTATCAAGTAGGCTTAATGTTTCTATTGCGATTAATTCTCAAATATTGTAAATTTTAACTATCTAGAGGAGTAATTTGTCGATTTTGATGTTTTTTTTTCTTTAAAAATATGATTACGTAATACCACATACTTCAGTTCTAATTTGTTTGAACAATTTCATGGGAGACAAAGAATAAAAAGTTACCTTGATTTAGTTTTTAGAATTGAAGTTGCCATCGAAAATGGTTTGTTCTTGAATGGGTAAATCCATAGCCTCCTCATCATCATGACAGAAGTTTTCTGATGATTGCATTTTGAAAAACAAATTACATTGATTTAGTTTTCAGAATTGAAATTGCCATCGAAAATAGTTTGTTCTTGAATGGTAAATCCATAGCCTTCTCATCATCATGTCTAAGTTTTTTACCCCAATATCTCCAACCTCTCAGAGATAGAGATTGTTCTGTTTAAAAAATAATGGAAATTGTATATATAAATGATTGTTTTGAAAAAATGGTAAATTTTTAAAAAAAAATTCAAAAGGAAAATGTGGGATAAAACCCTCACTCAAAAACCTAATTTTGTATGATAGGTTGCTTACCTAACAATAAGAAAATAATGAATAATGTATATTTAACCAATTATTGAAAAAATTAATGAAAATTGAATAGAATAAAAGAATATTTTACCAAATACCCTGTTTTTTTTGTAAAGATATACAAACAGATAAAATTTAACCATTTAGAAGATGATTTCTTTTTTGTAAAAAAATAATGAAAATTTAATGAAATGAAAGAATATTTTACCAAATACCCTGTTTTTTTTTGTAAATTTGTACAAATATATGAAATTTAACCATTTAGAGAGAAAATTTAATGAAATGAAAGAATATTTTACCAAATAGTCTGGTTTTTTGTAAATTTTTACAATTAGATGAAATTTAACCATTTAGAGGATGATTTCTTTTTGCAAAAAAATTAATGAAAATTGAATGAAATAAAAGAATATTTCACCAAATACCTTTTTTTTGTAGATGTGTACAAATAGATGAATATCTAACTTCATCCTTTTTTTTCCATTTGGGATCATGTTTGAAGGTTTTCAAGCCATTTTTTTTAGTAAAAGCTTATGCATTGATTGTCATTACAAGTTGTAGTGTTTTGTATTATTTAATATTTACTGACTCTAGCTATATTATATGAGATTTTCCCTACTTATTACACAATAAATGTATATATTCACATATTGTTTCATTTTTAATCACTGTATTTATTCAATGTAGATATATCTCCTCTCTCCTCTCTCTCCTCTTTTCATCTCTCCTCTCTCTCTCAAGATATCATATGAGTCGGAATTACAAAAAATTATCAAAACTTAAATGCCTTACATTCAAAATCTAGATGCCCTATGAGTTGTAATTATGTATACAATTATGTAAAAAAATTATCAAAACTTAAATGCCATACATTCAAAATCTATATACTATATAAGTTCAAATTAAGTAAAAAAAATAATCAAAACTCAAATGCCACTTAAATGCCACTCAAATGCCCCTCAAATAAAATACAATATAAACTCGGCGAATTCATTCAACGCCCTAACCCATTGCATCACCCCAGATTTTAACCTCACAAAAAACTTTTGGTAGGAAGATCTGCTCATATATTACTACTTATATATTTCCTGTACAGTAATATACATACATGTATATATATATAACTATTACCGTGGTTTGCTTCCACAGTGCTGTTGTAGTTTTACACTTTATGTTGATGACGCATCGTCAGTATTATATAGCCCAAACTTATCAGCTGCCGTAAATAAAAATATTTCTTTAGTTATATTGTTAAAATGAAGTCAATTTCGTTATAGTAGTATTGTTGGTGGAAAGCAGGTTTCTGGTTTCTTTAATAATAGCTCCGCACAAAAATCTGCCAGGACAGCAATGCAACATAAGTATGACATAATTGAACGAATAGACAAACAAGATGTTAATTCTAGCTCATAACAGGAAATGGTGCTCAGTAGCATGAGGCTGTATCCAAACCTGGAATGACAGTTAGACAGATGGATGAACGAATGGACAGACTTGTTTTTCATGTTTATATGGGCATAGTTTGGGCTGTCTCTCTGGTAATTCTACTACAGACCGACATTTAATGTCACTGTTAAAACTAATCAAATATGATAAAGGAGTGCAGAAAAATTTCTATATCAGCTACCAAAGTAAAATCTACCGTAGCGAGCTTCTTTTTTGTTTCATATTTTAATCAAAACAGTTTAAACTGAAATGGCTCACATACAACATACATTGTACATACAACATACATTGTACATACAACATACATTGTACATACAACATACATTGTACATACAACATACAGTATTCGTATAACATACAGTATACATACAACATACAGTATACATACAACATACATTATACATACAACAAACAGTGTACATACAACATACAGTATACATACAGTGTACATATAACATACATTGTACATACAACATACATTGTACATGCAACATACAGTGTACATACAACATACACTATTCGTACAACATACAGTATACATACAACATACAGTATACATACAACATACAGTGTACATACAACATACATTGTACATACAACATACAGTATACGGACAACATACACTATTCGTACAACATACAGTATACATACAACATACAGTATACATACAACATACAGTGTACATACAACATACATTGTACATACAACATACAGTATACGGACAACATACATTGTACATACAACATACAGTGTACATACAGTGTACATACAACATACATTGTACATACAACATGCAGTATACATACATTGTACATACAACATACATTGTACATACAACATACAGTATACATACAACATACAGTATACATACAACATACAGTATACATACAGTGTACATAAAACATATATGTTTTATGTATACTGTATATACAGTATACATACAACATACATTGTACATACAACATACAGTGTACATACAGTGTACATACAACATACATTGTACATACAACATACAGTGTACATACAATATACATTGTACATACAGTATACATACAACATACAGTATACATACAATATACATTGTACATACAGTATACATACAATATACATTGTACGTACAGTACACATACAACATACAGTGTACATGCAGTATACAGTATACATACAATACAATGTAGTCTATGCCACTTGAGCTGCATATTTAATGTTTGTCTCCTCTTGTCATTGATGAGTTACCCCTCTCTGCGCTTGCAATGTTGTAAACTATAATTGAAGTTCTCACATTTATTTTATTGTTTGATGATGTAAAGGCGTAGCTACACTGCACCGATGTTTTGGTGCCGATGTGCCTATACGATTGTTCGTGGCTATGTTCAGGTGGCTACACAGGCCGAAGTAGTGTGGCGATGTACTAGAGCACATCGGTGAGCTGCGATTGAACTAGCCAATTATACGGCACAAAGTGGGGGTTTTTGCCCATTTCATTTCCGACAACGAATTTTTTTGTATCCCTGATATAATAACAATAATTGAAGAACAATTTCACTGTGATGTATGGCTGTTTTTGTCCACCATGAAAATATTACTTTCAATATTTTCTTTGGTTCTGTTCATTATTAAGTCTTCCAGATATTGTGATTACTCATTATTTATATTAAATGATGTGATGATGAATTTTATTTTATTGTTGTTGTACTTGTTATTAATTTCAATTATTATTATGTTTATACTCAGTAATTTTTAAGTTATCAATTACCACTGTTCTATGAGCCAAGTAAAATAAGTTCACTGTTCAAACTTTATTATAACATAATAATTAATTCGGTGTTTGCAGTGGATGTTCGTTGTTGACAAAAATTCTAACGGAAATGCTTTGCAAATGGTTAAACTTGATGAGCTTGGAAAATTATTTTGTTTCAACCAATCAGAGAATGCCGATGTTTGTTCTGCATCGGGCATAGACCAACATCTTGATTGTGCTCACGAACAGGCCCCACGATGTGCCGAAATGAACACCCTCATTGGGTACGCCCATTGCAAGGCCTTCCGATGCAAAACATCGGCCTGTGTAGCCACCCCTCCAGAAAGTCAAATTAAGAGTTTCCCTCAGTTGGGACCAATCTTTGTTGTTTAGTTAGCAGGAAATAAGGCTAAAATAGGTCAGTTGAGTGAATGGATAAGAGAGACAACTTCTCAAGCACAAGTCGGTAGAATTCTTTTACTCACAGGACCTTCAGGTCAGTCTCAGCATAAAATATATGTCACATGTTATATGTCACACTTGTACATAGTTGCTGTGTTACACAGTTGTTGTGTTATGTGGTTCTTACGTTATATAGGTGTTGTGTTTTGCTGTTAGGTTGTGGAAAAACGGCAGCGGTCGAGGCTATTGCTGCCGATGCTAACATTTCTATCAAGCAGTGTACCAGTCAAACAGCAGACTTCATACCGCTAGAACAGAGGGGAGACAATTCCTTGAATTACAATTCCCAAACAGCCTTGTTTGATGGTTTTCTACTCAGAGCAGCCAAGTAAGCTTTCCATGCTTTCTTATTCAACTGCACTTGATCTGTGTACTACATAATACTCCATGTAATCTAGCTATCTAGCCACCCCTTTATCTATACACCCCTCTCTCTGTACTCCCCTCTCTTTCTACACCCCTCTCTCTCTACACCCCTCGCTCTCTACACCCCTTACTCTCTACACCCCCACTCTCTACGCCACTCTCTCTCTACACCCCTCGCTCTCTACACCCCTTACTCTCTACACCCCCACTCTCTACACCCCTCGCTGTCTACACCCCTCGCTCTCTACACCCCTCACTCTCTACACCCCTCTATCTATACACCCCTCACTCTCTACATCCCTCACTCTCTACATCCCTCACTCTCTACACCCCTCTCTCTCTACACCCCTTGCTCTCTACACCCCTCTCTCACTATACCCCTCACTCTATACACCCCTCCCTCTCTACACCCCTCACTCTCTACACCCCTCTCTCTATACACCCCTTTATCTGTACACCCCTCTCTCTCTACTCCCCTCTCTCTCTACATCCCTCTCTCTCTACACCCCTCGCTCTCTACACCCCTCGCTCTCTACACCCCCACTCTCTACACCCCTCTCTCTCTACACCCCTCGCCCTCTACACCCCTTACTCTCTACACCCCCATTCTCTACACCCCTCGCTCTCTACACCCCTCGCTCTCTACACCCCTCACTCTCTACACCCCTCTCTCTATACACCCCTCACTCTCCACACCCCTAACTCTCTACACCCCTCACTCTCTACACCCCTCTCTCTCTACACCCCTTGCTCTTTACACCCCTCACTATCTACATCCCTCTATCTATACACCCCTCGCTCTCTACACCCCTCTCTCTATACACCCTCACTCTCTACACCCCTCACTCCCTACACCCCTCTATCTATACACCCCTCACTCTCTACACCCCTCACTCTCTACACCCCTCACTCTCTACACCCCTCGCTTTCTACACCCCTCACTCTTTACACGCCTCTCTCTCTACAACCCTCCCTCTCTACACCCCTTGCTCTCTACACCCTTCACTGTCTACATCCCTCTATCTATACACCCCTCACTCTCTACACCCCTCACTCTCTACACCCCTCACTCTTTACACCCCTTACTCTCTACACCCCTCTCTCTCTCTACACCCCTCTCACTCTACACCCCTTGCTCTCTACACCCCTCATTCTCTACATCCCTCTATCTATACACCCCTCACTCTCTACATCCCTCTCTCTCTCTACACCCCTCTATCTCTACACCCCTCACTCTCTACACCCCTCTATCTATACACCCCTCACTCTCTACACCCCTCTCGCTATACACCCCTCACTCTCCACACCCCTCACTCTCTACACCCCTCTATCCATACACCCCTCACTCTCTACACCCCTTTCTCTCTAAACCCCTCACTCTCTACACCCCTCGCTCTCTCTACACCCCTCTCTCTCTACACCCCTTACTCTCTACACCCCTCATTCTCTAAACCCCTCACTCTCTACACCCCTCGCTCTCTCTACACCCCTCTCTCTCTACACCCCTTACTCTCTACACCCCTCACTCTCTACATCCCTCTGTCTATACACCTCTCGCTCTCTCTACACCCCTTACTCTCTACATTCCCCACTCTCTACACCCCTCACTCTCTACACCCTTTACTCTCTACACTCCTCTCTCTCTACACCCCTCTATCTACACCCCTCACTCTCTACACCCCTCACTCTCTATACCCCTTCCTCTCTACACCCCTCACTCTCTACACCCCTCACTCTCTACACCCCTTACTCTCTACACACCTCACTCTCTACACCCCTCTATCTATACACTCTTCGCTCTCTCTACCTGTTACTTTCTCTACACCCCTTACTCTCTACACCCCTCACTCTCTACCCCCTCTATCTATACACTCTTCGCTCTCTCTACCTGTTACTTTCTCTACACCCCTTACTCTCTACATTCCTCTCTCTTTACACTCCTCACTCTCTACACCCCTCGCTCTCTACACCCCTTATTCTTTACACCTCTCACTCTCTACACCCCTCACTCTCTACACCCCTTATTCTCTACACTCCTTACTCTCTACACCCCCCTTTCTCTACACCCCTCACTCTCTACACCCCTTACTCTCTACACACCTCACTCTCTACACCCCTCTATCTATACACTCTTCGCTCTCTCTACCTGTTACTTTCTCTACACCCCTTACTCTCTACATTCTTCTCTCTTTACACTCCTCACTCTCTACACCCCTCGCTCTCTACACCCCTTATTCTTTACACCTCTCACTCTCTACACCCCTCATTCTCTACACCCCTTGCTCTGTACACCCCTTACTCTGTACACTCCTCACTCTCTACACCCCTTATTCTCTACACCCCTCACTCTCTACACCCCTCACTCTCTACACCCCTTACTCTCTACACACCTCACTCTCTACACCCCTCTATCTATACACTCTTCGCTCTCTCTACCTGTTACTTTCTCTACACCCCTTACTCTCTACACCCCTCACTCTCTACCCCCTCTATCTATACACTCTTCGCTCTCTCTACCTGTTACTTTCTCTACACCCCTTACTCTCTACATTCCTCTCTCTTTACACTCCTCACTCTCTACACCCCTCGCTCTCTACACCCCTTATTCTTTACACCTCTCACTCTCTACACCCCTCACTCTCTACACCCCTTGCTCTGTACACCCCTTACTCTGTACACTCCTCACTCTCTACACCCCTTATTCTCTACACTCCTTACTCTCTACACCCCCCTTTCTCTACACCGCTCACTCTCTAAATTTAAAATATAATTTATTGTTATTATTTATTTGTGCCTAATTATTTCAATATTTTATTTATAAGTTTATAAACAGTAAATAAATAGTAATTTATTATCAACATTAACAATTAAGTTGAAAAGAGGTGTATGTAGTGTAATACGTATATGCCATCAATTGTTATTATGGTTAAAAAAACGAAAATGATAAACCTTGTTGATGGTGTGCCCTTAGCAATCCATTACAACAGTTAGTTATTATAAACTTGTCTTAATTACACATCATTGCCAGTGGTAGTTTTTTTTCCATCTTCGTTCACAAGCATTAATGATGATGGCGGTTTGTTTTCTTAATATAACTGACGGTGATTACAATTTTTTTTAAATTCTATCGCGTTTATTTTTTATTAAATTTTGTTATTATGGAATGATAAACAATAATATTATTTGATTTGAGTTATGATTTGATAGTGATTTCAAATCATGGGAGTAACACATTGATTTGATTTGCACCTGGTTAGCATTTTACTTGACTTGGTTTTGGTCTTACACTTAGCTGATTTTATTTGGATGTTTTTTCGATGACTTGGTTAGTGATTTGCCCCAACTCTGGGTACTTTGGGCACTTAAACTATATTAGCTATAACGATTCGGCAACTCCAAAAATGCAAACTCATGTTGCAACTGTGTCTGTGGTAATACAATAAAACAGAGACGCAGTCACTCTGGTGTAAACGCAGCTTAGGGTCGTTCAAAAAGTCAGTTTATTTGATACAGGGTTGTGTTCTTTTGTCCAGAGTGGCGCAAAGTGTGATTAATAATAATTATAAGACACTCTGGTAACAACAATTATTTTGTTATTTCTGAAGAAAGCAAAATGTGTAAATCTTATTATAATTATTACAAACTAACGTATTCCTGTTAACTCCTTATTCTTTTATAAGATTAATCATTATAATTCATTATTATTTGACTATTACAAGTAGACAATATGTTTTTCTAGTATTCAAAAGTAAATCTAGATTTGTATTCGTAAGTAAGAACAAGACCATTTTAGAGAATAAAAAAAACTATATGTTACGTCTGATTTTAACCTTGGTGCTTGGTTTGGAGAACTGCACACTCAACCCACTCCACCACCGTGTTTCTTGTGAGAAATCCCTCTGAAACACACTCCATGTTGCACATCATTTTGTTAGTCAATAAATATACATTGGCAAAGTGTAATTCACTCCCTGAGGATCGAACCCAGAGCCTTCTTACAGAAAATCTCAGAATTTATAACATTAAGCCACTGCGCCACATAGCAATTCCGATACTCACATGAGTACATATTGACACTCGTCAATAGCTTTCTGTATACAAAGCAGCTTTCTGTATACAAAGCAACTTTTTCGAGTACTTCTCTTTGACTTGTTTAGTACCGCTTCGGGAAAGCATTGAAAAATGCTGTTTTTGGTGACTTTTTTAAGAATTGAAAGTGAAAAAGCTTGAAACAGCATTGCTTCATCAGCCAGCAATCCTAACTTTCTCAATTTTGGTCAATCTGGTCAAACTTTCCCAGGCCATTCAGAGACCAAAACAATAATATTTTTTTCTGTTTTTTCACTTTTTTTATTTTGCTTCGGGTTATTTTAAAAAAAATTTCAAAATTTAAAATTCCTGATACGAAAATGTTTGTGGCTCTCGAATGGTTTTTGGGGAGAATTATTTAATTCTTTGACATGTTTGCGCTAAAAGAAGAGGAAAAAAATAATAAAACCGCAACAACAGTATCCTATCTTCTCTATGATACTATTAATAGTCTATTATTCACTGTATTATTGAAATTCTTTTTATCATGCTTTTTTTATGAAAATTCACCATAATTGTGTCAAAAAAGTAATTTAGAAATGGTTTCAAAACTTCTTGTTGACAAGCCGAGATTCTTGTTATTGTAATTAAGGTTGAAGAGCTCGGTTTTGACAATACTTTTTAACAGAATTTAGAACTTAGACATTTTGATCGGAAATGTGATAAAGCGAACAACTCCAAATGCTGAAATATGTGTTCAGCATAGCATTGAAAAGTTCAGATTTTCCGCTCACCAAAAAAGAAGCAATTTTCCATTTTGGCAGACTTTGAATGAGTTGCAGCGATTCCAACTCACCAATTATATTCCACTGTGCATATAATACTTATTAAAAGTCTATATACAGTAGATATTATCTAACATATGTATTATATAATATACATGTAACATAGCATATACAATATAATATATTGTATATACCAGATACTCAGCGTTGCCCCTGCTAGGAGATGCTGCGTGTACAAGACAGATGGTTCTAGTAGAAGACATACCTAACGTCTATCTCACCTCTCCTGCCGAGTGACACAACCAACTCAGGTCATATTCCAGATCTGCTCGATCCCTCCTCACCATCATATATAATACGTCAGGTTACTATCACTAACGCATATCACACCTATCTACTATATTCTGTATATTACATCAATCTACTATATTCTATAGATTACATCTATCTACTATATTCTGTATATTACACCTATCTCCTATATTCTGTAGATTACACCTATCTACTATCGTTCTATATTATGCAGGGTCTGTAATGGAGAGGACCATTTTTCCAGAAAGCTTACAGAGTGAACTGAATATTAAACATATTTCCTTCAATGCTGTACCCAAAACCGACATCAAGCGTCTGCTCACAAATATATCTGACAATGAACCCCAAATGGCTGTGCCCAAGGACGCTATTGCGTACCTTTCTGAGTCTTGTGATGGTTATATCAGGACCGCAGTAAATAGTCTCTAGTTCAAGTTTGAACTCTCACAAGATCTCTCACAACCTGAACAGAAATCTAAAGGTGTTCGATCTTCCTCCACTGCAGGTAACTTAGTCGTCCTTATTCAGTGTTGTACGGTGTTGTACAGTGGTGTACAGTGTTGTACAATGATGTACAGTGTTGTACAGTGTTGTAAAGTGTTGTACAGTGTTGTACAGTGATATACAGTGTTTTACAGTGTTGTACAGTGATGTACAGTGATGTACAGTGTTGTACAGTGTTGTACAGTGATGTACAGTGTTGTAAAGTGTTGTACAGTGTTGTACAGTGATGTAAGTGTTGTACAATGTTGTCTAGTGATGTACAGTGATGTACAGTGTTGTACAGTGATGTACAGTGTTTTACAGTGTTGCACAGTGTTGTACAGTGATGTACAGTGTTGTAAAGTGTTGTACAGTGTTGTACAGTGATGTAAGTGTTGTACAATGTTGTCTAGTGATGTACAGTGATGTACAGTGTTGTACAGTGTTGTAAAGTGTTGTTCAGTGTTGTACAGTGTTGTACAGTGTTGTACAGTGATGTGCAGTGATGTACAGTGATGTACAGTGTTGTACAGTGTTCTAAAGCGTTGTACAGTGTTGTACAGTGTTGTACAGTGTTGTACAGTGATGTACAGTGTTGTAAAGTGTTGTAAAGTGTTGTACAGTGTTGTACAGTGATGTAAGTGTTGTACAATGTTGTACAATGATGTACAGTGATGTACAGTGTTGTACAGTGTTGTAAAGTGTTGTTCAGTGTTGTACAGTGTTGTACAGTGATGTACAGTGTTGTACAGTGTTGCATAGTGATGTACAGTGTTGTACAGTGTTGCACAGTGTTGTACAGTGTTGCACAGTGTTGTACAGTGTTGTACAGTGATGTACAGTGTTTTACAGTATTGCAGAGTGTTGCACAGAGTTGTACAGTGTTGTACAGTGTTGCACAGTGATGTACAGTGATGTACAGTGTTGTACAATGTTGTAAAGTGTTGTTCAGTGTTGTACAGTGATTTACAGTGTTGTACAGTGTTGCACAGTGTTGTAAAGTGTTGTTCAGTGTTGTACAGTGATGTACAGTGTTGTACAGTGTTGTTTGGTGATGTACAGTGTTGTACGGTAATGTACAGTGTTGTACGGTAATGTACAGTGTTGTACGGTGTTGTACAGAGATTTATATAGTACAAGCTGATGCCAACCGCTTTTTTGGCTTTAATGGTTTTTTACTAGAGACTTTGTAGCCTTCCACCAATGAGCAATCACTTCACAAGTCTGAGGCAAATATCCACCAATCAGCTGTGGCTGTTGCTTTAAATCATTATATAACCTTATAGATAAACGTGCCATCAGTAGATCAGTTTCATGTGCGTCGTTTGCGTAAATAGTAATGACACCTAGGCTTTAGCTCAATCTCCCTCTGTCGATAAAGCCAAGAGTGCTCATTGAACACGCCATATTTTGTCCCTGTAAATGCAGCAATACTCAACATACAGATTCCAAAGAGCTCTACAGCTAGGATACATGTATTTATTTCAGCTAAACGTAAGACAAAAACAGCAACTGCTGCTATAGTCAAGTCGTCACAAGGTCGTGACCTCACAGACCAAGTGTACAAGGATCCGACACTGGTCATATTTAGAGCGCTCGGTAAAATACTTCACTGTAAAAGGCTTGACACTCGACCTGATAGTGAGCTGTCGCTGCCAGCTCACCTGAGGCGTCATGTCAGACGTGAGATGGCTTTCAACCCTGAGCAGGTACTTCCTTAATTTTCTCTCATTCCATCACGAGCAATACTCGGAAAGGAGTTATCTGTCCAACTCATCTTTCATGAGCAATGCTCGGAATTTCATTTGGCCGTTTTCGGAGATTTTTTCTGTCACGTGTTTCAGAATGATTGTAACAAATTTTATATCATCGGGTAGAGCAGTTTCTCCTCTTTTTTAAGAATTTATTTGAGGGAAATTGATCAGTCCAAACTGGAGTTATTGAGCGAAAAGCCGCCATACTGCTATTCTTTCTGTTACAGAAAAGGCGTGCTTTTACCGATCTGCTAACTTTCTGATTTCTACTCCAATTGCTAGCCAGAGAACAGACTTTGAGGATGTTGCTGCTGTGAATGAGGAGTTTGGGGATGATTGGAGTGTGTGTGAGTCCTCTGATAGTGAGGCTGCAGGTTAGTTGGCAGCTTATTATTTATTTATAAAACTTTCGGTAATAATAAATATTATAATTATAGTAATAAATATTTTTTAGTTGTTTTTTCAAGCCTTTCTATGAAAGTTTTTCCACTTATTTGTTTCTTTTGAGACAAATATAGGTATGAATAGCTATGTAATTGTGATCTGTCATCAGTTTGTGTGAGTTTTTATTGTAATCCCAGAGTTGTGTTGACTTGTTGTCATGGTGATTAGCTTTACTAATTTCCCTGTCTCAATTATTTATGTTCAGGTCATTGTTGTACTTACATGAGCCATGTATTTATTTTCTCTGTCTCACAATATCTTTGCTTTTTTTCATTGTAGGTATTGTAGGTGAATGTGACAACATTGATTTTGATGATGAGTGTGAGAGTGTGATCAGCAAGTGAGTGATGATAGCGATGATGATCCTGAGTATGTGCCCGAGATGAAAGTGAGATGTAAAGTTGGTGCAGGAACAAGCGGTGCGTATGATAATGAGTGTAATGATAGCGATGCAAGTGAAGATATAGGTGTGAGGCGTGGAGTTGGTAGACGTGGAAGGACCGGGAAAGGTAAGGCTGTTGTCAAGGAAAGACCCAATATAAGTGCTGTGAGAGTGATGCCGATGAGTGGGACTGCTGCAAGAGAGAGCCAAGCCAGAGGGAGAGGAGCGAGAGGGAGAGGAACCAGAGGGAGATCAGCGAGAGGAAGAGCCAGCAGGGGAAGGCCAGCCAGAATGACAGCTGCAAAAGAACGAGTGAATGATGGCGAGTGGATGTGAACAGATGCTGTTGTGGGTGAGTTTCCAAATGTGCCAGATTTTACAGGGCCAGCAGGGCCAACCTTAGATCATCGTTTGATAGGTATTGAGCCGACACCTACGGAATGCTTCCAGTATGTTTATGATGATGATTTTTTTACTAATATTGTTACAGAGACCAATCGCTATGTTGCGCAATCTAACGTTCCGTCGCATTACTCGAAACAGAAGCCCGTGACTGTAAACTGCATGTATACGTTTTTTTGCGCTAGTCATTCACATATGCTTGGTAAAAAAATCAGCTTAGCTAGTTATTTCACAGAGGACCCGGTATTCCACACTAGTTTGCGCAGAATATTGGCGTCGCTAGTCACCGATTTTTTTACATCTTGAGGTACTTACACATTGTGGATAATTCTAAACAAATTAGGATTGGCGAAGATGGTTATGATCCTCTTTTTAAAATTTCTTCTTTGATTGAGCACTTGTTGAAAAAGTTCAAAGTTTTTATAGCTGGAAAAAAACTTACGATCGACGAGGCGCTTTGTCCTTATAAGGGTAGAGTACATTTCAAAGTTTATATCAAGGGAAAGCCGCAGAAATATGGGTTTAGGATAGAGATGGCCTGCGATTCTTTGACTGGTATTATAGTACATATGGAGGTATATTCTGAGAAAAAAGGGGGTCTAGATAATAGTGTAGATGTGCTTGTGCAACGACTTACCAGCAATTTTCGGGGTAAAAATCACTTATTGTACATGGACCGTAGATACTGCTCCCCTGATCTTTTCAAGAAGTTACTTAGCCAGGATAATTTTGCGGTTGGGACAGTTGTGAAGAATCGAAAGCATATGCCGCAATTTATGGGAGAAAAACTTAAAACGGGCGAATCGATTAGCAAGGTGTGTAATGGGGTTTTAGCTACCAGATGGAAGGATAAGCGTGATATATTGATGTTGTCGACGGTACATGATGCTCGATGAGAGAGACAGATTATGGGAGGGGGCGCGAAACTAGTCATCAAACTTTGAAACCTTCCTCTGTGTGTGACTATAATATAAATAAATATGGAGTAGATAAACACGATCAACTGGCCTCCTACTACCCATTTGGACGCAGAGCGCTGAAGTGGTGGAAAAAATTGTTTTTTCAATTGTTTCAAATTGGTATGATCCAAGCGCAAAAGTATTACAATGTTTGTCATCCTAACAGCAAGATGTCACTGTCTGATTTCATGGACCAAGTTTGCACAGACTTGGTGTTAGAGAAGCTCCGTCATCCATCGGAGCTTCCAGTACGCTCAAGATCAAGAGACTTGGTTTGATCCAGAGGCTTGGGCTCTGGTAACCACTTTCTTACGAAGCTCCCACCAACTGCAAAAAGGCTAAGACCAACTAAAGAATGCAAGCAATGCTCTGAAAAGCGTTTGCAAGGTGGTGGCAAGACGGCAAGAAAGGAGTCTAGATACGAGTGCATGGAATGCAAGGTTGCTTTGTGCATGGATGAGTGCTTTTACAGGTACCATCGTCCACATGCTCGCAACTAGACACTCTTTGCTGGTAGTTCAATAATAATACATAATAATAACATTGAATTGATTATTCTTTGAATTATTTATTTTAGCTTTTTATTTTTTATATTATTTTGAAAATCAGAACTTTCAACTTCTCCACCCCGGTTATAGTTTTGCGGCTCCTGCTGGCGAGTATGTCTGTTTGTATGGGTGGTGTGAATGAATACTCTGTGTTACTTATGTCTTTCTGGTACTTGATCTATTGTATGTGTATCTAGTTGTAGAACTTGACAAGTTGTCATTGGTGTCACTGTGATAACGCGTTAATGCCGCACAGTGCCCAATGAACAACGTTAAGTTGTAGTAGTAAGTCGTAGTACGTACTGTAGTAGGTATCGCTGTAAGTGTAAAAGGTAACGTATTGTGGTAGATTTCAGTGCACTCTAGTGGTAAACGGGTAGTTTACACTAGGAACCTTGTGAAGCAATGCGCGAGGCTTCTGCCCACAGCATTTGGTTAATAGCTGTTGGGTAGGAAGTCATACTGTGCCGGTAGCATGGTAAGCAGGGCCGGTATTGACCCCTGCAGGGTCGGTAGTGACCTCTACCGACCCGGTACAGCTGTACTGGGCCGGCACAAGATGGCCGCCTTAGATGAGGATCTGTAAAGATGTTCAGGAACTTAGTCAAGGTCGTAAACAGGAAGTGACTACCCCAAAAGTACCAACTTAGTGGACCTGATCTATATACAGCCTGTGGACCCTGTAGGAGATGTCATTGGACAGTTGGGAGAAAAGACTCCGCCTTTAGCCACTTGGCACCTCCTTGTATTATCTTGCATTGCGTTGTGATTGGTTAAGTATTTATATAATTGATGTCATTGGTTGCATTACTTCCTGTGCATTGTATCTTATATGTTTTGTGTTCCTTAGCTCTCCTATAAAAGGAGAGCTCCTACTGATAATCAGTGCATTCATTACAATGAGCCATAGCATGTATTCTTATATTGCTAAACACCTAGAGGAATAATTACCCTCAGGACTGCTTTGTAATAAAGCCACTATAGCAAACACTACCTCGGTACTGTTTGTCTGAGCCATGGGCTCTTGCCTTACCGGGTAATTCGGTTGCCCTATACAGTTGTCACTGTCGGTCAGTACAGTGTCCCCTCTGGAGAGAGGTAGAATACTCGAGACTAGTGGATGTCCGTGGTAACAGACCGGAATCCATTACATTGGTGGCAGCGGTGGGATAAACGGTACCTTCCCACGCTGTGCTCTTTCACGCTACCCTCTGGCCCTGCGAATGCACTGCAGGCCAGCTACCACTGAGGAAGGAGAAGTGATCTACCGGGTGTAGATCTGGAGAGAGGAGGAGAAATTGATCTACCGAAGTAGTAGATCGGAAGAGCAATTGACGCAAGATACTACCGGATTCCTCTGCAGGTTCGTTTGAGTGCGCTCCGAACTGCAGCAGCTATCCCGGCACAGTATCCACTACTAAAGGCTGTCTGCATCAACCGTAGAGCTTGCTCCGTTTGCAGCAGTCCAGTACAGACGCTACCGTATCTTCTACAGGCTCGTAGAGTTCGCTCCGACCTGGACATAGAGATACCGGCACTGTGCGAAAAGAAGAAAGAGTCGTGTATCAGCTATACAGACTCAGCTACCAGAGGTTACTCAGCTTGGAGTGCTACTCAGCTGGTAACAGTGACCCCGGCACTGTATCCATTTACAGTGTCCCTACACTACTGCCTGTAGGCCCGTAGAGCTTCGCTCCGCCCTGCAGCAGTACAAGAAGTTTCGTAACGGTTGTTACAAGCGAAGGAGTGCCAGATACTGCCACAGTATCCATTGGACCAACCCCTAGATCTGCTAGAGCCACTGGAAACACAGCTACCGACCCGGATCTAACCTATACCGGCCCGGGATCCAGTTGTACTGACCATTTCTTAGATTTGAGTTGAGATCACTCCTCTATCTGCAAAGAATGGCCACCCAGAGAGCACGCAGCGCTGGTCGAGCACCCGCTGGCAACCCAGAAGCTACAGCCATTGATAGATTGACCGAAGCATTGACGGCTATGATGAGGCCCAACCAAGACAATGCACCAGCTAGACTAAAGGCTCCGAAGTTCGACGGCGAAGGAGACGTTGAGTACTTCATCAGCCGATTCATTGAGGTAGCCGAAATGAATGAGTGGCCAGAGAACACGGCCATGTTATACCTAAGGGATGCATTACGAGGTAAAGCATTGGACTGTGGAAAGCCTCCACAACTGCAGGGTATCTTTGCTGCACTACGAGCACGTTTTGGGCTAACACCCAGGGAAGCTATGTCCCGGCTGACCAGCCTACGCCGCCAACACAAGACGTCGCTCCAAGAGCATGCAAGTGAAGTAGAGCGCCTAGTGCGCGTTGCGTATGCAGATCTACCTCACCGACCCATGCAGAGGATGATGCTGGATATCTTCAGCACCACAGTTGGAAATGCTTACCTGCAAAGACACTTGTTGGCCATGCAACCCATTGACGTAGCCGAAGCAGTCAGGGCCGGCAACGAGTATATGCAGATAAAGACACCGTTTGAGGAGCGCCAGGCTCATGTACGGATGTTGGAAGAGGATGCCGACAAGGAGGAAGAGGAATGGATGAGGACGGTTGCCAAGGGCCCGTCTCAACGTGTCTCCATCGCTACTGCCGTACAGCAGACACACCACACCCCTACACCTGCCATACCGGATCCTATGACAACAGTCATGGACAGCCTAAAGCTACTAACAGAAGAACTACGGTCGCTGAGAGCGGCAAGACAAGCAGCTCCCCCTCCACAGTTGGAGGCAGAGCCTGCAACACGCTGCTGGGGCTGCGGACAACCAGGTCACATGATGAGTACCTGCCCCCGAACTCAGCGCGCAGCTCACTTCACAAACAACCCCAGACAGACGGGAAACGGCCGGCGCCCGCAGTAGCGCCACCGGCAGCTGACTGCAGCTGGGCAAGCCGGACCACACCCACAACCCCTTATAGTCCTGGAACTCTGCAGAAGAGTGGACAACCTCCCAAGATACAACCGACAGCAACCAACCACAGCTGGACAAGCCAAGCAACTCCTGATGCCCCGTACAGTCCTGGAACTCTGAAGAAGAGTGGACAACCCCCCAAGAGAGCATCAATACCCGTTGACTGCAGCTGGACAACTCCTGACACCCCATACAGTCCTGGAACTCTGAAGAAGAGTGGACAACCCCCCAAGAGAGCACAGACGCCCGCTGAGGACAGCCGGACAGCTCGACAAGCCCCATTAGTCCTGTAACTCTGAAGAAGAGTGGACAACCCCCCAGGAGAACACAGACTGACAGTAGCCGGATTGCTCGTCAACCCCCTTACAGTCCTGTAACTCTGAAGAAGAGTGGACAACCCCCCAGGAGCACACAAATGGCAGCGCCACCGCTGGAGCGACCTTACCAGGCCAGCTACTTCCTGGCTGGAAGGTTAGCCGGTAGACCAGCCTCCCTGTTGATTGACACAGGCTGCACAACCAACTTGCTGTCGAGACATCTGTACCAGCAATTGCCACAGTCAGTGAAAGACACGCTGCAACGCAGCGAGGCACATGGACTCATGGCTGACGGGTCGAGGATTCCCTTTTACGGTACCCTGCAAGTAAGCTTGCAGCTTCGTAAACTGAGAACGAGCGTAAACTTCGTCATTAGTGACATCAATGAAGATGCCATAATTGGCATGCCGTTTCTCACCTTACACGAGTGTGCCCTAAGGTTTCCAGACTCCCATGTCATCATTGACGGACATGTGTTGCCTTGCACAGACAAGCACGGGCGGCCACTTGATGATAGTGTCCGTCTAACACAGGCAGAGCTGACGGAGAACACCCCTTACACCCCTGAAGAAGAGGACGTCCCCACACAACCACCCGCTGTAGAGAGAACTACAGGTGGAATGTATCAGGCTGTGAAGAGCCCCCCGCCACAGGTAGATGGCAGAAGATTTGAGCCGGATCGGACAATAACTGCAGAAGCTATAGGCAAAACAGTGTTTTCCCCCCCGTTGGCTACACCCATGCGATGGAGAGAGGAGACCCCCACTGCTGGAAAGAGGCAGCCACCCTTCAGCCATCCAACCCCTACAAAGAAAAGTAGACTACCCCGAGGAGCTCCCCGACAACCTCCAGTGAACAGAATCACTGTAGCTGACCGTCTAAAGATGTTGGAGAAGTGGCCAAAACCTCCCAGTACTCGAACCCTTCCTGTTAAGCCGGGCAGAGTGAGACAAAGTTGTAAGCAACTCTGCAGCACAGACCAGCCACTCGTACCTAGCAGTGACAGTGACAGGACCATCCCCCAACTAGCCATGGCGGCTGATCAATGCATAGAGCTTGAGGACCAAAAGGCAGATTTGCTGCAGGATGCAGGCCTTGATAATTGTCCATCAGCCAACTGTGCAGACACAGAAGTACTGGAAGCGATGCCAACGGCAGAGCTGTATACCAAAGTAGAGAAGGTCAAGCTAGCAGAGAAAGAGAAAGAGGGTGAGCAATTAAATGCAGCATTTTCAAAATGGTTATTTGAGAACTGCACACCACGAGATCCGTTAGCACTACGGAGTGGCAGCCCACCTGGCTATGCTAAACCTGTACCTCTAGACTCACCATGCGCTGGTGACAGTAGAGTATGCGCTCTCCCACAAGTTGGGACTGCTGACACCCTCATAAGGGCAGTAGATAAGAAAGAGCGGGAGATCAAGTGCTCACCACTTGATGCTGCCTGCCTGCCGGCCCGGGATGACTCCCTACCGGCCCGGGGTCCTCCAGAGATTCAGTCAGGGAAGACTGAGAAGCTACAAGGCAGTAGTTACCCTTGTAGAGCTTACCGAAAGAGAAAGCTTGTGGTGGCAGCTAAGGGTGAACGTCCCACGACGTCTTCACCACCAACCTTAGTGCCACACAGCACAGTGCACCACACCCCGGCACGGGATGTTGCTTGCACCCCCACGGTACAGTGGGAAGAGGAGAGAAGGCGCTGGCTTTCCTTAGAAAAGGAACGGCGGTCTCCTAAAGTTGAGACAAGGAAGGTTCTGCCAGCACTAGAACTTCCAGGGCCACTGCTCGCACCCATACATGACGCTATGGTACAGCAAGCCCCGCTGCACTATAGGCAGCCCATTGACATGTTGCATAAAACTGGTAATGCACATGTTGCTGTAGACGCGCGCTCACAAATGAACGTGACGCCCATGCTTACCATACGATTGGTACCAGCATCAAGCCCTCCCGTGGAGGAAGAAAAGGAGCTGATTACTAGCTTCCCCTATGATCCAGGAGGAGTTGAGTTATGGGAGGTCACCTGCAAGGGCGACCTTCTCTGGAGAGAGGTGTTATGTCATCTCATGGCATAGCACTCGACTATATATATAATCAAATATATAATCTGGGTACAAGTGTTACCCCCCACACATATCTACTCTTAATATTTTATTATTAAAGCCAGGCTATGACTTTAATGGAGAGAGGTATGTGGTAGATTTCAGTGCACTCTAGTGGTAAACGGGTAGTTTACACTAGGAACCTTGTGAAGCAATGCGCGAGGCTTCTGCCCACAGCATTTGGTTAATAGCTGTTGGGTAGGAAGTCATACTGTGCCGGTAGCATGGTAAGCAGGGCCGGTATTGACCCCTGCAGGGTCGGTAGTGACCTCTACCGACCCGGTACAGCTGTACTGGGCCGGCACAAGATGGCCGCCTTAGACGAGGATCTGTAAAGATGTTCAGGAACTTAGTCAAGGTCGTAAACAGGAAGTGACTACCCCAAAAGTACCAACTTAGTGGACCTGATCTATATACAGCCTGTGGACCCTGTAGGAGATGTCATTGGACAGTTGGGAGAAAAGACTCCGCCTTTAGCCACTTGGCACCTCCTTGTATTATCTTGCATTGCGTTGTGATTGGTTAAGTATTTATATAATTGATGTCATTGGTTGCATTACTTCCTGTGCATTGTATCTTATATGTTTTGTGTTCCTTAGCTCTCCTATAAAAGGAGAGCTCCTACTGATAATCAGTGCATTCATTACAATGAGCCATAGCATGTATTCTTATATTGCTAAACACCTAGAGGAATAATTACCCTCAGGACTGCTTTGTAATAAAGCCACTATAGCAAACACTACCTCGGTACTGTTTGTCTGAGCCATGGGCTCTTGCCTTACCGGGTAATTCGGTTGCCCTATACAGTTGTCACTGTCGGTCAGTACAGTGTCCCCTCTGGAGAGAGGTAGAATACTCGAGACTAGTGGATGTCCGTGGTAACAGACCGGAATCCATTACAGTATCGTACGTGTTGTTGTAGTACTAGAAATGTTGTCATTGGTGTCACTGTGATAACGCGTTAGTGCCGCACAGTGCCCAATGAACAATGCTAAGTTGTAGTAATAGATCGTAGCATGTACCCGTATTATGTATGTAATTGTAGTACTTGTAATAATCCTGTGTGTGTGTGTGTTCCCCAACTGGGCTACAATCCCTGGGTAGTGTGGTATAGGACTACGGTCACTGCCTGTTCATTCTAAATTCTAACTAGATTTCACGTAGTTTGCACAGTTAGTTATCAGTCATTCGGTTATTAGTCATTCAGTTATATTCAATGGCAGTGGCTGTTGGTGAACCTCCACAATAAAAAATGGTAACGACGTCATGTTGCACCTGCCTCTTGGGAGATGACATGGAAGTGGTGCTAGTAGGGTTTACAGTAGTATACTTCTCATTCTAGGTTAGCTCATTTGTACTACCACACATATACATAATCCGCAAGTTTCTCACCCTAAGGAATTGTGGTATAGGTCTGAGTTCACTGCTGGTGTGTTTGTCACGCAGATGTAGTTGATTTGAAACATTTGTGGTTCATGGTACATGTCTATCGGTCTGCAGTATGATCTGCGAGCTACAAACTTCAACAATTTTTGAACTAAAATATGATACAAAAGTTTTTTGGAAAGAAAATTGTTCTATTGCACACTGATGGAAACTTTTTTATACTGATGTATAGGTTGGGGTCTTGTCTCTCATAATATGTAAACTTTTTTGCTGTCAGTACGTTATTTGCGATGATATTGGCCATTGACTGCATGCATGTTCATGACTACTTTGGCAGGCATACCAGTGCAACTGGGTCACAAATTTTCAATCTGATACGCGTTTACAAAATAAACCATTGCACTTGTTATAAGCAGTTTAGCTGCTTACCAATTGTCTCTCTGGGTGAGAAAACTCTGCTCTTTTGGTTGGTGGCCACTATTTTGTCGTATCTTGTTTCAGTAAGCAGCTATCTTGTGTTGAATTGAAAAAAACGCTAAGAAAAGTTGTTTTTTTCAGTTTGGTGATTTCTTGTTGCCACTAACTTTCATGAATGCACTAATCTTTTATACTGGGAAATAGGGTGAAGTCTTGTCTCTCGTAATATGTAAATCTTTTTGCTGTCAGTAAATTTTAAACGACGTTATAGCCCATTGACCGCGTGCATGTCTGTGGCTGCAACAGCTAATATCCTTGTGCACTCAACCGCTTATTTTTTTATAGAGATGCGGTCACAAAGGTTACCTCACAGGCTGTTCTGATACATTCAGCCACAAAAACAAGCAAGTATCTAACATAAAAAATTCAGCTGATTCTGATGATGACAATTTTATAAACCTGACTGGCCAGCAGCGCCTAAAATCCAAGTTCAAAGAGAAGATAACCCAAAACACACAGCGGTATGCCAGTTTTGAGACATTTCGTGACGATCAAAAATCATAAAATAAATAATTTTTTGTACTATCAGGTAGAAGAGAAGATTTTCTACCGTGTGATGAAACCTTTTGGCTGTAGCTCTGTTTATGTTCATGCAATTAATTTTTCAATGAAAAAGTTTGTTTCTTGAAAATGTATTTTATTCTCGAGCAATGAAGGTTTCAAACTTGAGAGCATGTCAACAAAATTTACCGATTGTCTTTTAAAATAAAATGCATGGCTAGGGTCAGAAATTTATTGCCGTTCCAACCATGCAAAGAAAGAGGGTTTTTGAGCATTATTTTGAGTGTAGGAAAGCAGATAGTGCATGTCGGTCAGAGTTTCATAGCGAAAAATAACCGAAAAACACAGTGCATGTATACTGATTATTCATGGTGTTTTCGTAAAGTGGTCTAATAATATTTTACGTGAATTTGTAGAGGAGATTTTTGTCAATCAGACGCAATAAAATTCTACTCTCTAACCCTAACAAGTGAATTTTAAATTAAATTCAAAAACCTGGAGAATTCGCTAAAAGCGCCTGAATCCTAGGGTGCGTTGGAGCATAAAGCGACTGAAATTCCAAGAGATAAATGTGATATCATTTGTTTGCGCTTCATTGTTTGTTTTTTTCTACCAAACGTTTTGACTCTTTGCCTCTCCAAGTAATGCTCGTGTTTTCCCATTCAAAGTTGAGCAAGTTGGTCATTTTAGAAGTTTACAAATTACAGCTAGTTAATCTTGGAAAGGTGACTAATGAATCTCAGACCGGTTGACAACAAATCACAGATTTGTGTGTGGGAATACATTTTATCCAATCACTAGTGGCTTTCAATGAATGAGACTTTTGGAGGCAAGTGAGTTTTTCGTGATTTGAAACTTTGACAAGCTGCCAGTTGTACCAAATGGTGCGCAGATGTCAATAATAAATTACGGGGTTGAGTGACACTTTTGTCTTACATTATCGTTTCTTCCAAGTTTCAACTTCAATGGCAAAAGCTATTTTATTTCACAAAAGGGTTCCAAAGTAAAAGTTAACCAATATTTCACAGTTAATGACTCCAGTTTACACATTTATTAATCGTATTGACTCAGCAGACAAACGATTTTTCTCCAAAACTAATTCATGATAGACTCTAGAACTTAATAACAAACTTTTCTCTCTAAAGATTCCGCGCGTGCAGAATTTTCGTAAGCCCTGAAAGTCTGAAACATCTTTGGTGGCCATAACTACAGTGGGGGGTGGATAAATATATTGCGGGGGGGGGGGGGGGGGGTAGCTACAGTGGGGCTGGATAACTACAGTGTAGTTGAAAAGCTTATGAGTTTTTTGGAAAATGTTTGGCAAAATGAGCAAACTGATGGTTTTGTTCTACCTGTTAGTTATCTATCCGTCTCATCTGTCTCATTTGTCCATCTGTCTCATCCGTCTCATCCGTCTTATCTGTCCATATGTTTCATCTGTCTCATCCGTCTCATCTATCCATCTGTCTCATCCGTCTCATCTGTCCATATGTCTCATCTGTCCATATGTCTCGTCTGTCTCATCTGTCCAGCTGTTTGTTTGTCTGGCTTCTCGATAAAAGCATCCAATCAGTGAGTAACAGACTTGAAAGTTGCTTATAATGTATATCTGCAGTGAAAGGTAGATTGTAGTGTATATCTGCAGTGAAAGGTAGATTGTAGTGTATATCTGCAGTGAAAGGTACCTTGTAGTGTATATCTGCAGTGAAAGGTAGATTGTAGAGTATGGCTGCAGTGAGAGGTAGATTGTAGAGTATGGCTGCAGTGAAAGGTAGATTGTAGCGTATATCTGCAGTGAAAGGTAGATTGTAGAGTATGGCTGCAGTGAAAGGTAGATTGTAGAGTATATCTGCAGTGAAAGGTAGATTGTAGAGTATTGTGATAGATTTGCATTATTAAAGACATCCGGATGGTGTGCTGGTGAGTTGAAAGCCAAGATAAAGACCAAGGCCGAAGAGCATAAGCGAAGTGAAGCTCGTTGCTAATGAGAGCATAAGCGAAGTGAAGCTCGTTACTAATGACTGAACGTTGTTCATAACTGTATTATTCAATTGCAATTGTGATTATGATATATAAAGTAATTACACTGTTGGAGATTATCTCCCCTTGTTTGTTAACAAACGGTATAAACGTATAAAAAAGTGGAAGATAAAGTTGGAACTAATGCCATGTTACGTTGCATTGAAAATTATTGTTCATGTGTGTTTTTGAATTACATTTATCACTTTATATTGATGAACACAAGACTTTTCTAGTGAGCCGCACTAGTTTCCGTTTTTATATTGTATGCATAAGTTTGGCTGAGCCAGTTGGCTCAGCGCAGTTGGAGCTATACTGATCAATAAAGAGAGTAATATCTTGAAGTAACTCTTCTTATTGCACTTGACTTTTCTCTGTTGACGAGTTAGTCTGGATCTTTGGACTTTTCCCCCCCTCCCAAATCCCTTCGGTCCTTCTCTATTCATAGAAAGGATCCTCCCCTCCCCCTCTAAGACTGGATCTACTACTTATTGAAGCTGCTAAAGCTGACATAAGGTAGTACATTCGGCAGTGACACCTCGTAGTCATCCAGTGTGACCGAAAGGGTGGAAGATCAAGGCTGAACTTAGTTACAAGTTGCCAAAATCTTCTACATTGGTGGCAGCGGTGGGATTGGACGAATCTCATTCAGTCACACCTAAGGACTACAGAGGAACTGAGAAAGGACTTTCACTCTTGGATTCAAAAGACCCCCCCCCCCCCTCCAAATGACAGACAGGCAACAGCGCCGAGCTAGTAGTGCTGGACGGCAACCCCAACTTGCAGGAATGGATGTACTTGAGAGACTGACCGAAGCCTTTCGGAGCGCAGTACAGCCTCCCAGACAAGCCCCTTTTAAAACACCCCGCTACGAAGGCAAGGGGGACGTAGAATATTTTGTAAACCGTTTCGTAGAAGTAGCCGCGGCTAATGATTGGAATCAAGAAGCAGCCTTGCTACATCTAAAAGAATCCTTGCGAGGAGAGGCTCAAGACTGTGGAAAGCCAAACACAGTGGCAGGAGTATTCAATGCCCTACGCGCTCGTTTTGGACTCACTGCCCGTGAGGCTAAGGCGCGTTTAGGAAATTTAAGGAGAAACTTCAAAGTTCCATTGCAGGATCATGCCAATGAGGTGGAGAGACTGGTCAACATTGCATATGAAGACCTGCCTCCCCTACACAGAGAAAGAATGGCCTTAGATACTTTCTCTGCTACGCTGGGTCACGCTTACTTACAGCGGCACCTCTTGGCCGTACAACCCCTTACGTTGGAAGATGCCGTGAGGGCGGGAGGAGAATTTCTACAGATTCGGACTATAGGAGAAGATAGGCAGGCACAGATCCGGATGATTGAGGATCAGGAAGAGGAAGAGCCTCCTAAAGCACAGAAGGTGGCGCCTGTAGTCGAGGACCCTCTCAATATCCTCATGAAAACCGTCCAACAATTGACTGAGAAGGTAGAGCAAATGAGTAAAAAGAGACAGGCTATGCTCGAAGTTCCACAGATCCGGATGGAAGCTCCACCTAGTTGTTGGGGCTGTGGAGGGAAGGGACACCTCCGAAAAGACTGCCCGTCCCAGCCTTGGTCATCAGTAGGCAAATACAACTGCCAAAGGTCGGGAAACGAGTAGCGCCCGCAGCAGTAAACAACAAAACTGGCTGCGAAAGGGCACCCCAAAATTTTAGAAAAAGGAACGGCCCAGTATCTAATTATAACCCTTCTGGAGAAAGGCCCCAACAGAGGAACTACAGAGAGACCCCCCGAGACGACCCTTGGAAACTACCAATCCGGAATAGGTATGCACCACTGACAGAAATGAATGATTCGGATTCAGAAGCCAACCCAGACCCATTTCCTTACCCCTCCCCTGTCATACCCTCCTTGCTGGATCTACCCAGGCTATCGCCCACCGGACCACTCATGGAATCTCCTCGTAGGAAAAGGATAAAGATTCAACCCAGACCTCAAAAGTCGACCGAGACCCCCTTTTTTATGCCTACTGAACGTCCCTCCAGACCCAGACAAAGAAGAGACCCTCCTATTCCGGAAGTGAAGCCCACTGTGCCCGCTGGACTGTATTCTGACAGACCCTACGAGGCCAGCTACTTCGTACCTGGAAAACTAGAAGGGAGAGTTGTACACTTTTTGTTAGATACCGGCTGTACCACCAACTTGCTGTCAAAACACGCCTACAACCAATTACCCCGGCTAGTCAGGAACCAATTGGAAGAAAGCGAGTCCTACGGATTGATGGCAGATGGGACACAACTCCCATTCTATGGAACCATAAGACTCCCCCTCCGGATTCGTGATATCAAGACAGAAGCTACATTTGTAATCAGTGATATTCATGAGGATGCCATTCTGGGCATGCCATTCTTGGCCTCACATCAGTGTTCGCTGGAGTTTCACCGTTCAATACTCATATTGGACGGACAGGAGCTTCGATGCACTGATAAGCATGGACGGTTACTGATCAACAATATACAGGTGATAAGGGACACCCTCATACCCCCTTGTACCGAAATGACGGTCATGGCCCGCGTCAACACACACAACTTCTGCCCCATAGGACTGGTAGAGGGACAAGAAACCGGGCCCCCCATGGCAGCTAGCTTGAACCAGCCGGACCCTCAAGGGCGACTCCTGATACGATGCCTTAACCCTACGAACCAGCCCCTCGAACTTAAAGCCGGAAGCACGGTAGGAAACTACAAAGGTGTAGAACTTCAAGATATCGATGAGACTACACCCTACCTAACAGAACAACAGACCCAAGACAGACGGAATGACTCCCAAAAACAAAACGTGCCTATGCACGTCCAGAAGCTCTACCAATCTGCCTGCCAGAATTGTAAGAACCATGGTGAAACAAGACAACTGGCAAGCTTGTTAAGAGAGTATAGTACCGTGTTCAGTATGGGAGAAGAAGACATAGGAAAGACCACATTGGTGGAACACAGTATTCCTTTACTGCCTGGAGCCCGGCCAATCCGGCAGCACCCCCACAGGCTTGGACCCCAAAAAGAGGCAGAAGCCGAAAGGCAAGTAGCCCAATTGTTAGAAAAGGGATTGATAGAGCCTGCAACAGGCGCCTGGAGTTCCCCGGTGGTCCTTGTTAAAAAAAAGGACGGGTCCTGGCGCTTCTGTATAGATTACCGGAAGTTAAATGCCGTAACCCACCAGGATGCTTACCCCCTCCCTAGAATAGATGAGAGCTTGGATGCGTTAGCCGGTAGTAAATATTTTAGCACGCTAGACTTGGTCAGTGGGTATTGGCAGGTGCCCTTGGACGCTGATGCAAGCGAGAAGTCCGCTTTCTCTACTAGGACAGGTTTGTGGAAATGGAAGGTGTTACCTTTTGGATTGACCTCCGCACCAGCTACGTTTCAACGGCTAATGGAACGGGTCTTACAGGGTCTCCATTGGAAGACGCTACTTCTATACCTAGATGACATAATTGTCATTGCCCCAGATTTCCCTACTCACATACAGCGCTTGAAGGAAGTGCTGGAGCGCCTAAGACAAGCCGGACTCAAACTCAAGCCAAGCAAATGTGAGCTGCTCCAGAGAAAAGTGAAATACTTGGGACACATTGTCAGTGCTGAAGGAATCGCTACCGATCCGGAAAAGGTGGCTGCTATCAGGGAATGGCAAGCTCCGAAAGAGTTGAAAGGATTACAAGCCTTCCTGGGGACCGTAGGTTACTACAGACAATACCTTCCGGAATTCTCTACCTTGGCCAAACCCCTCACCAAACTCACCAGCAAGCATACCCCTTGGGAATGGGGAGATGCACAGGAAACTGCTTTCCGACAATTAAAACAAGGCATGACGTCGGCCCCTATATTAGGTTATCCAGAGGCCACCGGAACGTACATCTTGGATACGGATGCTAGTAACGTTGGAGTGGGAGCCGTCCTGTCTCAGCAGCAACAAGGACAGGAACGTGTCATAGCCTACTTTAGCAAGACATTAAGTCCATCCGAGAAAAACTACTGTGTGACCCGAAAGGAGCTACTAGCAGTGATCAAAGCAGTTAAGCATTTTCGGCCTTACCTCTATGGCCAGAAGTTTCGTCTGCGGACAGACCACGCTTCCCTGGTATGGCTGTGTAGAAGAAGAGAGCCCACCAGTCAGGTGGCCCGTTGGCTGGAGATACTGTCAGAGTTTCAATATACAGTAGAGCACCGCGCGGGACTCAAGCATGGCAATGCAGATGGACTGAGTAGAAGGTGTCCAGAAGATTGTAGACAGTGCCATCACATAGAAGAGAGAGATGGAGGACCATCTAAACAAGAAATACGAAACGGAGAGTGGACAGGAGCAACTACCCACAGTCAAACAGAGGCCTTCAGGCAGAAGGATAAGGAGCAAGAGGCTCATCACGTTGACCGGTGCACCGAGATAGAGTTGCTGGAAGCCCAAAGGACAGGCAATCATCCGGTGGCCCTCCTATACAGAGCCATCAAATCCGGAATCCCTCTCACCAAAGGACAATTGGAAATGGGAAGCAGTGAACTAAGGAAGCTGGAGCAATGCAAGGAATCAATGCGGATCCGGCCCGACGGTATTCTTGAGATACTGGTCTCCCCTAAAGGTAGAGCTAGATGGTGCGCCATTTGCCCAGCTAGTCTGCGTGGAACAATTCTCTGGCAGACCCACGCCATGGCCCACCAAGGAGTAATAAGGACCCTGAAGAGGCTACAACTCACTTGGTACTGGCCAGGCATCACTGCCGATGTCAGGCGTACAGTACGGACATGCGAAATATGTCAGAGAGCCAAGACCGGAGGGACCAAACCTACAGCAGCCCGGCAACGAATGTACGCTGGCCGACCCTGGCAACGAGTGGCAGTGGACCTCGTTGGCCCCCTCCCAGAGACTGCTAAAGGAAATGCATGGATACTGGTACTCACCGACCACTTCACGCGGTGGCAAGACGCCATCGCTATTCCGGACGCTACAGCCCCAGTAGTGGCGGCAGCTCTTGACGAGAGAGTGTTTTGCTATCTTGGTCTTCCAGAGCAAATACACACTGACCAAGGCGCCCAATTCGAGTCGCGTCTAATGCAAGAATTGTGTCTCCTGTGGAAGATAGAAAAGACACGAACTACCCCCTATCATCCGCAAGCCAACGGATTAGTGGAAAGAAATAACAGAGTGTTGGGAGACTCATTGAGAGCTTTGCTGCTCCGGAGGGGACAGGAAGAGTGGGATCTCCTGCTGCCACAACTAATGAGAGCTTTCCGAGGCACCCCCCATACTACCACAGGTGAAACTGCAAATTTCCTGATGCTTGGAAGAGAGCTAAGGCTGCCGGATCAGCTATCCTACCACCCTCCACTCACGGATAACATGCCCGTGCATGAATATGCACAAGCCTTGAAGGATCGGTTAGAGGAAGCACATGAGGCCCTGCGAGAGGAACAAGTACACATCCGGGGTGAGGATGGAGAGGAGCCCTCATTGTTTGCCCCAAAGGACTTAGTTTGGCTAGAAAATAGAAGACGAAAAAAGGGAGAGAACCCAAAACTACAGGCCAAATTCATCGGACCGTATGAAATACTAGAAGCATATCCCAACCATTCTTACTTAATTGACAGAAATGGCCAACAGTCCGTACAGAATGAGAGCCGCCTGAAGTTGTATAAACCATGTGCTGATCGACGGGGACAAGCTCCTGCAACCACGGAGCCACACAGGCGGCCAAACATGAAAGGGGCCACCAGAGCTCGTCGTAGGGAACCGCCCCCCAACCCACTGGACGTGGAAGTGCGACAACCTGAAGTGAATAAGGAAGACCCCCGAGAGCTATCTCGACAGATGCAAAAGGAGTTGTTGGAAGCCCTACCCAGACTCCTTTTCCCTCCGGAACCAGAAGTAAACCCCCAACCCAGCTCAGAATTGGAAAGAAGGGAATTGGCCCCTATAGAAAGACCCTCCGGATCTGGAGAAGTTCAACCCCCTTTCCCTGCCCAACCAAGTCAAGAAGTCAGTGCGGAGCCTGGAGAACAGAGGCCCAGGAGAAATGTGGGACCCCCAATAAGGTACGGAGAACAGTACTGCCATCAGACCAGCTCTTCAAGACAAAGAGGTGTTGGAAATGATCCAGAAAGAAGGATACACACCCCCCAATTGGATGAGAGGAGAACCAACCATATTCCATATGCCCAGGCCCCCATCTCTGCTGTTAGTGGACAACCAGTCAGAGTACCCCCTCAGGAACAAGAACAAGGAGAGAATAGAAGAGCCAGAGTTAGGAAAAGACATGAAATGAAGAGACAAAGCAACCCTAGGAATCAACCAGTGATAAGGCATTCAGAGGCAGCAAAAGGCTTGTCCCCCACCCCCACCTTAACAGAAGAGTTACATTTACCGTTAAGAAGCCCTAGTATGATACCCCCCACCCAGGAAGTTGAGAGAAGCAACACAGAGATTAATAACTATGCGACCACACCACATCCAGCCCTAAAAACACCCCTAGAACCCCCTACAGGACCCCCAGTGAGTCAGAGGATGACAGGAAACGTGCAGCTGCCATCCGCAAGATCTGAAGATGTGACCAACAGAAAAAATTATCCGAATCGGACAAGAATCCCCAATGCCCTGCCTGAAAGATCCCCCCAAAATGCAAGCCCCACAAAGTCTTCCAGCATTCAAGAGCACCAGCCAATCAGAATACTCGAGCCTGACCATGTGCTCAAGCAGAAGCCATTGCAGTTGCATTCACTTACTAGAAGTAGTACAAGCAGTACATCTACAGCTGAGCAGCTTCTGGCCTTACTTGCAGTAGAAATGGAGCATACGGAGCTAAATACTCCAGGTAAGCTGGCTACTATGCTTGGAAGGTTGGGAGAGGTTTTGGGTAATACATGTTTGGAACAACAAGGAGCAAATGCAGTGGTAGAGGGAGAAGTTATGGTTAAAGGACAGAGAAGAGGAGAGACGTGCTCTCCGCAAGAACTATTGGAGGACCAGTCCATTCCAGGTGGTTATGTGGACCTGATGGAGTCGGATGAGGAGGATGGCGCCCTTAAGGGTCAGGATGTACCCCTTCCCCCTGGACTAGCCCAACTGTGGGAGGACACAGCCACTGGAAAGCTACTAAACGATGTTCCTGCCGAGCCAGCCGTGGAAGAAGAAGTAATAGAACCTTCTAGAGCCATCACCCCTCCGAATTGCCCCCCATCCAGACTAGATGAGACCTCACACCCTCTCTCAGGCCATATAGTAAGCGGTGGCGTTACGTTTCCTCCAAAAACTATTGCCGAATTCCCCCTTTTGAAAAGAGCAGACCATGCCAAAGTTAAATCTGGATCCCCTTGCCCCACGGCTATGCAGAACCCTCTCTACCCCTATTCCCCTCTTACACATTCCCTTTCCAGCGATTTACCCAAAACATACAGCGCCATGCTAAAGGAGCCATCCCCCACGGCTATTCCAGAGCTGACTGGTCACTTATCAAGACCCTCCTTGTACAATAATTAATCGATGAACATATCTAATTAGTTGTGACCCTAGCTCAACTAATGGGGGGGAGAATGTGATAGATTTGCATTATTAAAGACATCCGGATGGTGTGCTGGTGAGTTGAAAGCCAAGATAAAGACCAAGGCCGAAGAGCATAAGCGAAGTGAAGCTCGTTGCTAATGAGAGCATAAGCGAAGTGAAGCTCGTTACTAATGACTGAACGTTGTTCATAACTGTATTATTCAATTGCAATTGTGATTATGATATATAAAGTAATTACACTGTTGGAGATTATCTCCCCTTGTTTGTTAACAAACGGTATAAACGTATAAAAAAGTGGAAGATAAAGTTGGAACTAATGCCATGTTACGTTGCATTGAAAATTATTGTTCATGTGTGTTTTTGAATTACATTTATCACTTTATATTGATGAACACAAGACTTTTCTAGTGAGCCGCACTAGTTTCCGTTTTTATATTGTATGCATAAGTTTGGCTGAGCCAGTTGGCTCAGCGCAGTTGGAGCTATACTGATCAATAAAGAGAGTAATATCTTGAAGTAACTCTTCTTATTGCACTTGACTTTTCTCTGTTGACGAGTTAGTCTGGATCTTTGGACTTTTCCCCCCCTCCCAAATCCCTTCGGTCCTTCTCTATTCATAGAAAGGATCCTCCCCTCCCCCTCTAAGACTGGATCTACTACTTATTGAAGCTGCTAAAGCTGACATAAGGTAGTACATTCGGCAGTGACACCTCGTAGTCATCCAGTGTGACCGAAAGGGTGGAAGATCAAGGCTGAACTTAGTTACAAGTTGCCAAAATCTTCTACAGTATATCTGCAGTGAAAGGTACCTTGTAGTGTATATCTGCAGTGAAAGGTTGATTGTAGCGTATATCTGCAGTGAAAGGTAGATTGTAGAGTATATCTGCAGTGAAATGTAGATTGTAGCGTATATCTGCAATGAAAGGTAGATTGAAGTGTGTATCTGCAGTGAAAGGTAGATTGTAGCGTATATCTGCAGTGAAAGGTAGATTGTAGAGTATATCTGCAGCGAAAGGCACCTTGTAGTGTATATCTGCAGTGAAAGGTAGATTGTAGCGTATATCTGCAGTGAAAGGTAGATTGTAGCGTATATCTGCAGTGAAAGGTAGATTGTAGTGTATATCTGCAGTGAAATGTAGATTGTAGCGTATATCTGCAGTGAAAGGTAGATTGTAGAGTATATCTGCAGTGAAAGGTACCTTGTAGTGTATATCTGCAGTGAAAGGTAGATTGTAGCGTATATCTGCAGTGAAAGGTAGATTGTAGAGTATATCTGCAGTGAAAGGTAGATTGCAGTGTATATCTGCAGTGAAAGGTAGATTGCAGTGTATATCTGCAGTGAAATGTAGATTGTAGCGTATATCTGCAGTGAAAGGTAGATTGTAGTGTATATCTGCAGTGAAAGGTAGATTGTAGAGTATATCTGCAGTGAAAGGTAGATTGTAGCGTATATCTGCAGTGAAAGGTAGATTATAGCGTATATCTGCAGTGAAAGGTAGATTGTAGCGTATATCTGCAGTGAAAGGTAGATTGTAGCGTATATCTGCAGTGAAAGGTAGATTGTAGAGTATATCTGCAGTGAAAGGTGGATTGCAGTGTATATCTGCAGTGAAATGTAGATTGTAGCGTATATCTGCAGTGAAAGGTAGATTGTAGTGTATATCTGCAGTGAAAGGTAGATTGTAGAGTATATCTGCAGTGAAAGGTAGATTGTAGCGTATATCTGCAGTGAAATGTAGATTGTAGCGTATATCTGCAGTGAAAGGTTGATTGTAGCGTATATCTGCAGTGAAAGGTAGATTGTAGAGTATATCTGCAGTTAAAGGTACCTTGTAGTGTATATCTGCAGTGAAAGGTAGATTGTAGAGTATGGCTGCAGTGAAAGGTAGATTGTAGCGTATATCTGCAGTGAAAGGTACCTTGTAGTGTATATCTGCAGTGAAAGGTAGATTGTAGTGTATATCTGCAGTGAAAGGTAGATTATAGTGTATATCTGCAGTGAAAGGTAGATTATAGCGTATATCTGCAGTGAAAAGTAGATTGTAGCGTATATCTGCAGTGAAAGGTAGATTGTAGCGTATATCTGCCGTGAAAGTTGCACATGTTTCTTCCTGTTTCAATAAGACATGCAGACGCAGGTACCCCTTCCAAAGGTGCACTTGTTGGTAGACTAAGTCAATCTCTAGCTTTTCTACTCCTAGTCTGAGAGACATGTTTTTTGTATACGTTTCACTGGCTAACTGGTGGTTTATTGTTTTCCTTTTTGGGCTCACTCAACAAACCTGAATCAGTTGTGATGTTCTGCATTATGTTGATTCTCATAAATTGATTTTTCAATATGTTATGATTGACCAAGTTATATTATCTTAAATTACTGTTAATTACATATTATTGAGATACATTTCTTACACCAAGTTATGTAATATTGTAATGGATTCCGGTCTGTTACCACGGACATCCACTAGTCTCGAGTATTGTACCTCTCTCCAGAGGGGACACTGTGATGAATGACAGTGACAACTGTGCAGGGTAACCGAATTACTCGGTAAGGCAGGAGCCCATGGCTCAAACAAACAGTACCGTGTAGTGCTTGTATTAATGGCTATATTCTCTATGACAGTCCTGAGGGTAATTATTCCTCTAGGGTTAGCAATATAAGAGCATATGCCATGACAACATAGGAATGAATGCACAGAACACATGAAATGTCTCTCCTTTTATAGGAGAGCCCACAAGTATCAAACATATAAGAATAACAGTACAGGAAGTAATTAGACCAATGTAAGTGCTTATATAAATAGTCCACCAATCAGGTAATCAATAGAGAGTAAATAAGGGAGGTGTCAAGTGGCTAAGGGCGGAGTCCTATCTCCTGCTGGCCAATCAGGCTGTTCCATTAGGTCCCAAGGCTCCAGTTAGCTTGTGGTCCTGGTTACCGTCGATGTTAGGGTAGATAGCTTTGGCTCCTGGCTTGGTGAGATTTTCTGGCTATTTTCCAAGTTCCTCAGCTAAGGCAGCAATCTTGTGCCGGCCCTGTGGCAGCATACCGGCCCTGTGGAGGTCACTACCGATCCTGTAGAGGTCACTACCGGCTCGGTACCTGCCTTGTGTACTGTGCTACCAGCACAGTATGGCTCTGCTACTGGCAGAGCATCTTACCGATGACCGTTGGTGCATCGCCAGCGCATAGAGTGGATAAGTGGTGTAGCGAACGCCCTGCTCACTAGTATTTTTCACCAAAGTCTACCGCAATATCACACGACGGTATTTTATAGCTGCCTGGCGCACTTATTGCTCTTTCCCGAGCCGTATATTTACTATACTGCTGCCTTATATGGTCGTTTCCTCCCATCGTTTGATGGGCTATTTGTACCGCAGGTTTAAATTTCTCATAGTGTTGTGGTACAGGCATACCCAGGTGTGCACAGACAGTGGTACAGGCATACACAAGTGTGCACAGACAGTGGTACAAGCATACACAAGTGTGCACAGACAGTGTGCAGGCATACCCAGGTGTGCACAGACAGTGGTACAGGCATACACAAGTGTGCACAGACAGTGGTACAAGCATACACAAGTGTGCACAGACAGTGTGCAGGCATACACAAGTGTGCACAGACAGTGGTACAGGCATACACAAGTGTGCACAGACAGTGGTACAGGCATACACAAGTGTGCACAGACAGTGGTACAAGCATACACAAGTGTGCACAGACAGTGGTACAGGCATACACAAGTGTGCACAGACAGCGGTACAAGCATACACAAGTGTGCACAGACAATGATACAAGCATACACAAGTGTGCACAGACAGTGGTACAAGCATACACAAGTGTGCACAGACAGTAGTACAGGCGTACACAAGTGTGCACAGACAGTGGTACAGGCATACACAAGTGTGCACAGACCGGGATACAGGCATACACAAGTGTGCCCAGACAGTGGTACAGGCATACACAAGTGTGCACAGACAGTGGTACAAGCATACACAAGTGTGCACAGACAGTGGTACAAGCATACACAAGTGTGCACAGACAGCGGTACAAGCATACACAAGTGTGCACAGACAGTGGTACAGGCATACACAAGTGTGCACAGACCGGGATACAGGCATACACAAGTGTGCCCAGACAGTGGTACAGGCATACACAAGTGTGCACAGACAGTGGTACAGGCATACACAAGTGTGCCCAGACAGTGGTACAGGCATACACAAGTGTGCACAGACAGTGGTACAGGCATACACAAGTGTGCACAGACCGGGATACAGGCATACACAAGTGTGCCCAGACAGTGGTACAGGCATACACAAGTGTGCACAGACAGTGGTACAAGCATACACAAGTGTGCACAGACAGTGGTACAGGCGTACACAAGTGTGCACAGACAGTGGTACAAGCATACACAAGTGTGCACAGACAGTGGTACAAACATACACAAGTGTGCACAGACAGTGGTACAAGCATACACAAGTGTGCACAGACAGGGATACAGGCATACACAAGTGTGCACAGACAGTGGTACAAGCATACACAAGTGTGCACAGACAGTGGTACAGGCATACCTAAGTGTGCACAGACAGTGGTATAGTTGTAGATAATTCAATTTCTTACGATTGATACAACTTTGTTTGGTAGACGTTTGAGCAAGCCCAAGTCTCTGCAGACTACTATACCCTCTGCCTGCAACAAAACTACCCTCTGTTCCTGTCCAATGTGGAGAATGCAGAGCGAGCTGTCGACTACCTCTCCCAGTCAGATTGCCTCTCTCAGCAGTAAGTGTGCAGCCAAGTATGTGCATTGTATGCGTGAATGTATTTTATATGAACGGAAGTTTTGGGAGTTATTGTCTCACGTTGTACACTTGGGCACATGTGGACAAAATAACTGAAGAATTAAAACTTGTAAGAAACTTGTGCGACTCAAACAAGCTTACTTTAAGTATAGATAAAACTAATTATATTGTATTAAAACCTCACCAAAACATACGCTCATTAAAGAGCAATTTAATTTAAACTGGCAACTTTTATTTGGAATAGAAATCCTCAATAAAGTTTTTAAGAGTTGAAATTGACAAAAATTTGTCTTTGAAATTACAAATTGAAAAACTTTGCAAAAATCAAAGACCTAACATCGAATGCTGTTTAAATGCTCGAGATTTTTACCAAGAAAAATATTTCTTTTAGTTTGCAATTGTTTCATTAATTCAAAAATTAATTATTGTGTTGAATCCTGGGGAAAGGCTGGAACCACTTATCTTAACCAAATCCACCTTCTGCAAAACAAATTATCGTGAACAATATATAAATTGTCTGTTACTATTCACACAATACCTCTGTTCCAGAACTCATTAATTTTACCTGTTCATTAAATATACATATACAAACTACTAAGACTTGCTCACAAAACTTTCTACTCTACCCAATCTCACTTGCATCACAAATACTTGACTCATGCTTCCCAACTTACCCTGCTTCTACCTAAATCAACCACTGCTGCAGGACATCACAGAGTGAGTTACCGGTGTGCTTCTATGTGGAATGGGCTGCCGAGTTCGATTCGATCTATTAGAAGGGAGAATTGCTTCGGGCAAGCTCTGAGACATCGTCTACTCCGCCTGATGTAGAGACTGCTGCTGACTGCCAGCATACCAGGCCTGGCGCCTCGAGTAGCTGCAGTGCTATTGCGCCTTGGGCCCCGACATTTCCTCTGCTGCCAACTTTTTTCCATTACTAGACTTTTGTGTCGAAACGAATAAAACCAAGAAACTTAATGTGACGTTATTCTCTCAGATCAACGTCTACGGAATGTCGTATAGAATCAGGTTCCGGTCTAGTCATGAATATTGTTAGTCTCTGGTTAGATGTCTATGTAGTAGGTATCATCTGCAGGTAAATATTAGCCCCTGTAGGTACAAGCTACAAAATCAAAGGCAGGTTGTTTTATACTTGAGTTCGTGTGTCGGTAGACACCGTTGTCTCTATCTCCCACTGATGTATGTACACCGACTCCTTGATGGCTATAGGAGCAGGCAGTGCAGTAGAATATCTATATGAATTACATGCTAGCAGATTCAGTGATGCTGAAATATGTAGAAACGGGTGTTTTGTAAAAGTGGCTGTTCGGTAGCTATATATAGACTGACTGTATAAGAAAAAAACCGTTACTATTATTTGAACTAGAAAGGATTGTTGGAGTTATGTACTCCATATAACTTAGTTTGCCATTAAGGAAACAACTCCAATATTAAATCTGTATATTCGTTTTTGATTTAACCTGTTTACATCGTGTTAAACCCAAATCAATGTTAATCTCGTTTGCTGTCTGAGGCTGTCCCAATTCATAACAGATGAGCTTATAAATGCAACCAAAACCGTTGTAGAACTTGATAGAGCTAAATTTGTTGGAGTTGTGTTCTCAAGTTTCTTGTTTCGAATTAAGGAAACAACTCCAATATGATGTTACATCATCTGTGATCAAAATTGGTGAGAGCATAATCTGTTATTTTTTTTTTAATGCAATGCTCAATGCGGGCTTAAACTGTCCAGGAGTGGTTCACCTTATGATCTTCTTCATCCGCATCCATACATTCTAAATTCTGGTAAATAATTTTGGCAAATCCGAAATGTTGTGCATGAACTACGATTATAAAATACTCTGCTCTCACAATTTTATTTCTAAATCCAAGGAAGTTTTTGTACATCCAAACTATTATTATTCTTTGTTTTATTTTTTTTTTGTTATTGAGAAACAGCTAGTTATTTGTTATGATAGATAAATAAGTATTCCTCTGAAATGGCGAATATTAAATAATATTATAATGATTATATAATATATATATAAATGTTACTTCTGACAAATATCAAAAACCTTTCGACTGCACAACTACTGCATAAGTCTCAACTGCTATTACCATTCCTTGTGTTACTTGGAACAAAAGAACGCAGATCTGTATCTATCAACCAAAAACTGATAACTTATAGTGTTTTTCACCGGAATCAGGTTGGCAACGACTGGACAAAACGCATTCAAATGCTTACCCAGATCAACTTTTACAATTGAAATACTTTGTGACTCTACCCCTGTTCACTCTACACCCCTGTTTACTCTACACCTCTGTTTACTTTACACCCCTGTTTACTCTACACTCCTGTTCACTCTACACCCTGTTTAGTCTACACCCCTGTTTACTCTACACCCCTGTTGACTATGAACCCCTGTTGACTATACACCCCTGTTGTCTCTACGCCCCTGTTTACTCTACACCCCTGTTTACACTACACCCCTGTTTACTCTACATCCCTGTTTACTCTACACCCCTGTCTACTCTACACCCCTGTTTACTCTACACTCCTGTTCACTCTACACCCCTGTTTACTCTACACCCCTGTTTACTCTACAACCCTGTTGACTATACACCCCTGTTGACTATACACCCCTGTTTACTCTACGCCCCTGTTTACTCTACACCCTTGTTTACTCTACAACCCTGTTTACTCTACATCACTGTTTACTCTACACCCCTGTTTACTCTACACCCCTGTTTACTCTACACCCCTGTTTACTCTACACCCCTGTTTACTCTATACCTCTGTTTACTCTACACCCCTGTTTACTCTACACCCCTGTTTACTTTACACCCCTGTTTACTATGCATCCTTGTTTACTCTACACCTCTGTTTACTCTGCACCCCTGTTTACTCTATAGTCCTGTTTACTTTACACCCCTGTTTACTCTACACCCCTGTTTACTCTACACCCCTGTTTACTCTACAACCCTGTTTACTCTACACCCCTGTTTACTCTACACCATTGTTTACTCTACACCCCTGTTTACTCTATATTTCTATTTACTCTACACCTCTGTTTACTTTACACCCTGTATACTCTACACCCCTGTTTACCATACACCCCTGTTTACTGCACACCCCTGTTTACTCTACACCCCTGTTTCCTCTACACCCTTGTTTACTCTACACCCCCGTTTACTATACACCCCTGTTTATTCTACACCCCTGTTTACTCTACACCCCTGTTTACTCTACACCCCTGTTTACTCTACACCCCCGTTTACCATACACCCCTGTTTACTCTACACCCCTGTTTACTCTACACCCCTGTTTACTTTACACCCCCGTTTACTATGCACCCCTGTTTACTTTACACCTCTGTTTAC
>OX183138.1:23378491-23472396 GCA_945261195.1 Cryptosula pallasiana | reverse complement strand
TCCGAATCCCCTGGAAAATCGATACCGGTTGTCTCAAAACATTATCCCCCTATATATAGCAAAATTAGCTACCCCAAACTTACCCCAAACCACCCCGGACCCCCGACCCCGATCCGGGATCCAGCTACATTGATTCAGATAGCCTGAGCCCTCCTGAACGCGATGCACTTTACAGAATCGGAATCGGAGCGTTCCTTCTCTCAGGATCACAGGATAGGATATGGTCTACCCTTATAAGGACTGGAAAGTTACCAGCTACCAAAAAGAGCGGCAACAAGTGCCCAGGGCAAAACACCATGTGCTTTGCTACGTGATTGGACTGTTTATTTGTTATGTATTGTATTATGTATTACCATTGGCAATTGCCTTGTACCCTGTATTGTCATTCGTTGTGCCTAATAAGGTAATGAAGTTGCACCTTTTTCTCTATAAATAGAGCTGCTGCGCCTTGGGCAAGCAGTTGTTGTAGAGTTGTTATAGTATAAGCACCCCTTTTACTTGTGAATGTAATAAAGTATCTATACTGAGAAACACACTTCTACTACGTTTGAGTCGAGGACTCATGAGTTGTTAGTGTCGTTTGAGAGAGAGAGAGAGAAAGGAGTGGAAGAGAGAGAGAGGAGAATCCATTGTGGCAGTTAATAGAAGAGACAAATCTATTACATTGGTGGCAGCAGTGGGATATCTGAAGAACAAGGACACAACGGATAGAGAGAGATAAGAAAGAAGGTAAGAAGTAAGAAGATTGCGAGATAATAAAGCAGAAGAAAGAGCTAGGAACTACACTAAGCCTGTTCGCCCTGCTTACCGCCATCTTCCCCTCACCCCGAAGTTACCTTGACCCTGTATACTACCATTCCCCCTTACCCCGAAGTTACCTTGACCATGTATACTGCCATTCCCCCTTACCCCGAAGTTACCTTGACCCTGTATACTGCCATTCCCCCTTTACCCCGAAGCTACCCCGATTCGGGATTCACCCACCCCGATTCGGGATCCACCCACCCCGATTCGGAATCCCGGGATACTGATTTCTGTTACAAGCAATCATTTTATACCCCATAACTCGCCAATCAACCATGGCCACTCAGAGAGCAAGAAGCGCTGGCCAAAATCCCATTGTAGTTCAACCAACGGTAGCCTTGGATGAGTTGACAGATGCCCTGCAAAGGTTGGTACAACCCTCCCCCCCAAAGACACAACCCAACTCCCTTCAAACCCCCCAAATACGATGGCACGGCCGATGTGGAATATTTTATCACTCGATTTACTGAAGTAGCCGATGCAAATGATTGGGGCCAAGCTACTGCCCTACTACACTTACGAGAGGCACTGAGAGACGACGCCCTTGAGTGTGGCCGCCCTCCCCATGTAGAAGGTATCTTTGCTGCCCTACGTGCACGGTTTGGACTTACCCCCAAAGAGGCACAAGCCCAGTTGATTACCCTGCGTCGTTCCCCCAAAACATCGTTGCAACAACACGCTAATGAAGTTGAAAAACTGGTCCGTGTTGCTTATGATGACCTGACCCCCGAAGAGTTGACCGAATGGTACTGGAAACCTTTGCTAGCACATTAGGCAATGCGTACCTTCAACGACATTTACTAGCCGTGCAACCCCACACTGTCGAGGAAGCAGTCAGAGCAGGCAGTGAATTTCTCCAAATCAAGACAGGATTTGAAGACAAACCTTCCCGAGTCAGAGTAGTGGAGGAGGAAGACGACCTGTTAGAACCACCCACTGGCAGAACCCCAGCCAACACCCCGCTCAGTCAAGTCCACCAGACAGCTACCCCGTCCCCAGACACCCTTGCTGTTCTGATGCAAAACATGCAGTTGCTCACCGACGCCATCAAGCTCCAGTCGGAAGAACTCCAGAGACTGAAGCAGCAACCAACCCCCCAACTGGCCGTCCCCCACCCCTCCTACCCCCCCCCCCCCCCGTCACACCTCTCCCCCCTCAGTGTTGGGGGTGTGGCGCCATTGGTCACTTACAGAGGAGTTGTCCTGTCAAACCCTGGCCGTCTCCTACCCCCCTTCTTAACCAACCGTCAAAAAACGGGCGCCGTCCGCAGTAGGGAGACCGGTTCCTAACTGCCCCCGGGCCCCTCGGAATTATAGGAAGGCAATAGAAAGACTAGAGCGACATAACCCTGTGACTCAGGTCCCCCCTCCCCGTCCAGAGAGACGGTATCCTGTGCCAACCCCAGAGCCCTGGCAGCTACCCACTGCCAACCGGTATGCGCCATTACAAGAGCCGGAAGATACAGACTACTACCCGTCTACCCCGCCTGTCTGGGATAACAACCAACCATATCACCCCCCGGCCCCCCTGTGTGCTGACCTTCCCCGCCCGTCTCGTCAGCAACACCCAGTTAGTCATGGACACAAATTATATTACCCCTCTGAACCAGCTCAATCTCTGAGCCGAGGGATTCACCCCAAAAGCCCCCCTACTCCCCCAACCCGAATACGCCCCTCCCGCCCTCGGGAGAGACAACCGCCTACCCCCAGACCATCAGCCGTCAGACCCACTGACATTCTTTACTCCCCGCCAGAACGCCCCTACAAGGCAAATTATTTCTTGCCCGGTCGAATTGAAGGCAAGCCGGTGTCTATACTCATTGATACCGGATGTACCACTAATTTGCTATCACAGCACCTGTTCAACAGGCTGTCTCCTACCACCCGGGATGCCCTTCAAGAGAGCGACACCCACGGCATTTTGGCGGACGGATCCCATATCCCCTTCTTTGGTACCCTACATCTGCCCCTTCGACTGCGAGACATAAAGACGGATGCTACGTTCGTAGTCGGACAGATTAACGAAGACGCCATCTTAGGCATGCCCTTTCTTACTGCCCACCAGTGTCACATGAAATTTGATCGTTCAGTCATTGAAATAGATGGCCAAGAACTTCCATGCACTGACCAACAGGGACGAATGCTCTCCACCTCTGTCCAAGTCATAAGAGACACTCACATTCCCCCGAATACCGAGGCGAAGGTACTTTGTAAAGTTACCAACCCCTCACACCTCCCCCTCGGTATAGTAGAAGGTACCCCAGACTCCCCGCCCCTCGCCGCCAGTCTCAACTCCCCTGATACCAAACACCACCTGCTCGTTAGATGCCTTAACCCCACTAGTCAGCCGTTACATTTGAAAGCAGGAAAGACTATAGGCCGGTATACAGGTGTACATGCCAATGACATAGAATTGCCATTGACGGAGAACCCCCCTACTTCCATTCCCCCCACTTCCCTTCCCTCCCCCGTCCCCGAGCACTTGCAGGCACTATATACCCAAGCCCTGGACAACTGCCACACCCCCAGTGAAGCTTTCCAACTGGCCCAGCTCTTACACTCCTATGAGGAGGTGTTCAGTAGAGGAGATCACGACATGGGTCGTACCGACCTCGTGGCACATAGCATCCCCCTGAAGCCCGGAGCCCAGCCCATAAGACAACACCCCCACAGATTAGGACCCCACAAGGAGCGAGAAGCCGAGGAGCAGGTGTCCAAACTGCTAGAGAGAGAGTTGATTGAACCCAGCAATGGTGCCTGGAGTTCTCCCGTGGTACTCGTCAAAAAGAAAGACGGTTCATGGAGATTTTGTATCGACTATCGGCGATTGAATGCCGTAACCCAACAAGATGCCTACCCCCTGCCCCGTATAGATGAGAGCCTGGACGCTTTGTCGGGTAGCCGCTACTTCAGCACCCTAGACCTGGTGAGCGGGTACTGGCAGGTTCCCCTGGATGCAGATGCCAGCGACAAATCTGCTTTCTCCACCCGTTCCGGCTTATACAAATGGAAAGTCCTCCCCTTCGGATTAACTTCCGCACCCGCCACTTTCCAGAGACTCATGGAGAGGGTGCTCCACGGCCTCCACTGGAAGTCACTTCTCCTTTACTTAGATGACATCATAGTCATAGGTCCCGATTTCCCCACCCATCTCCACCGACTTTCTGAAGTGCTCCAGCGTCTCCAAGCGGCTGGCTTGAAACTAAAACCCAGCAAGTGTGAGCTGCTCCAATCCCAAGTTCGCTACCTAGGCCATGTTGTCAGCGAACGAGGCGTCCACAGCGATGACAAGGAAACTGTTTTTTGATTGGTACACTATAAAAAGCTCAATGGATTACATATAAATGTTAAGGCCCTGCAAATATTGAAGTAACTTACTGCCCCAAACTTTAGTTTTTGACACATTCACATGCACAGTCATAAGCTCTAAACAAGATCAAAATATTTTTTCAAAAAATTTAACTCTCACCCACATATTTTAGAAAAATTGAATAAGTTTAACTCGAAACCTACCTCTAACGCCCTCATATTTACTTGTGATCTTGAAATGCTAGAGACGCAGAATGAATCGCATTCAGCAAGCAATCCCCATGTACACACAAGTAAATTTGCAAAATTCGGTGTCTGTCTTATTTTGATCAATATCAGCATGTTTATACACTGATTATCATTGATTAGCTGTAATGTAAATCAGTGTGGGCAGCAAATTTGTATTGCCTGCCACTAACGCTTCGCTTCAATGCACATGCTCTGCTACGCTTCTACATTACACTACAAAGCAATTGGCCTTAGCAATCATGCATTCCACTAATTATGAAACCAACAGTTGCTGAGTTGTCTTTGACCATATCGCAATAACACTATATCAGCCCCACTGGTTATATAGCACTCATCGGACTTGACAGGTCAGTATGGCAGAGTGAAGGAAGATTGAATTTACGGAAGCTGTCGATATATATACAGCAAATTAAGCCACTAAACTACTTTCAATATAAATCAAAATGTATTATTAAATTCATTAAATATTGGTTGGTACTAATTGGATGTGTATCTTATTGCTGAAAACGCAAAACTGACCCACTTTAGTAACATGCAAAGTACTTCCATGTATTAGTCTACTTGCCACAAGCAGACAAAATTACAAAAAGACTCAGTCATTGAACGACAGTGTTACCAAAGCATGTTAATTGAATTATTGAAATTGGTGCTGCTCTTGCACTGCAAGAATTATTCTTTGGTATCTTAATGTTCAGTGAAAGGTCCATGTGATTCGAATCCCTTCATGTGTAATCCTAATGTGGTTAATGCTGCTTCAATTAAAAAAATAACGAAGCAAAAATCTGATTTACTTTAAATGTTGTGCAGGGATAACAGCTGTACCAACTCAGCAATCGTCACTGCTTGCCCCAACATTTTAGTGTTAGGTTAGCAATATCCAAAATGAGTAACAAAGCAAAAAATTGGCAGCCACAGGGTATAGACAAAGTTCCTACAACTATTATCAACACTATTCAGTACATACTGATGTGGTACCCACCTACCTCAAAGCAGAGATGGATAAGCAAACATGTAATGACTTCTTGATCAAACGGAATTCCCATCCAATTGAGACTAGTAGGAATTAGCAATCATTTATTGCGCCAAATTTGAGCAACCAGCAAGCACTTTTCTGTATTGTCACAAGTAAACTACTACAATTACTGGGATGTACGGAGCTAACTACTGTGGATTTCTCAGCGTCATCTACTTTCTTGGATGCACTGCCATCAAGGATGTTAGACATATTAACCAAGAATGTGAAATTCACAATTTCAATGAGCAATGTTGGACTAAGAAAAGAAGAAGCATCTGCGGGCATCTACAGAACAGGTTATCATACGTTAACAGATCAAAAAACAACGAAAAGTTGGAGTTCGCGACACATTTTTCAAAAGAAAACTTTCTGCTGCTCTCACTCACTGAGAGAAAGTCTCACACACTCATCAACTGCCAGGAATGTAGAGCGAGCCATAACAAAACTTTCTACCTGAAAATGAATAACCAGCCAAAAGGACATAGCTTACCACTAACTCCAAAAGAAGTTGACATTAAAAAAGTAAGCAATGTCTTGCATAAAACTCCGGATCAAATTAGTGAAAGCGATATTCGTGGCGTAATAGAGTCGGTTGTTAAGCCAATTCGTGCAGCCATTGTGAGCACGCCACACATTAACCATTTCATAAAAAAGGTCGTGGGGAAACGGAAAATTGACAACGTTGATTTTATATCAAAGAAAGCAAAACGCAAAATCCTCGGGGATGCAAACAAAGAGTTAACAACAAACGCCGTCTCTCTGGACCACCTAGCTTTGTTTGCATCAAAACAATTAGAAGCAGAGTGGACCAGACAAATACGAGACTCATATGGTGTTAAGAGAACTACCAAGAACAAGTCTCACACCGGACGGCTGCGCTCCCACTACAAGTGGTCAGAAGACACACTCCGTGACATCCTCGAGTCTGAGCGAGTGAACAATTGGACAGAAGTTGGAAGAAAAATGAAGCTAGTGAGGAGAAGTTCACAGAAACCCCCAGGCAATATGGCTCAGGTATTTCCGATTCAATGTATTGTTTATTTGTGATTTATTTAGGTGGCATTAGTAATACATATTATGGCCTACGTCAGAAGCAGTAAGAGTGCAAGAAAAACATTTGCAAACATGATTAATATGTATTGTTCATCTTTTTAGGTAGTTAAAGCCATTGCAAAATCTTTCGGCTATGATCCACTGGTAAAAAGGCAACAGAGAACCTGTTGGTTGAACTACAGAGGGCACAAGCTTAATGTCAAAAGAAGAACTTCCTACAAAGTGTTAAAGCAGCACAAACAAAAGGTAATAGAGTCTGGTGCTGTGGATATCGGCAAACCAATTGTTCCCATGCAACACACAAAGACTATCAATAATGGAGATGTTGTACGTTAATTTAGTTGATATTTATAATACAAGAGTAGATTCAAAGCTCAGCTGTTTAAAAAGACCACAAGTACATGTACATTGCATTGTGTGATCACAAATACATTAAAAATGTCAAAAAAAATTGCAGATCACAACAAAGCATGAGGTATCAGGAAGAAAATTTGATCCTAAGTCAATACGGGAGGAGCACCTGCAGCGGATGTTTTCGCTCAAGCTATTGAGAGCACCAGACACGGAGTCTATGACAGCAGCCGATATAGAGACTTTCTTGTCAGACCATGGTATGCTTCTATTTTATAACTATCCCAATCTAAAATGATTAGCAGATCTGACAATATACAATCTTAAAAATTCATGAAAAGATGTACCTGCGATTAAAAACAATTACTAACAGCAAACATTGATTTTCTCAATTACAGGTATTCCAGTTTTGGACTCAGAACTTCCAAGGGAGAAATATGAAGCCCTCACAAGAACTAGGCTCATGACATTGTGGCATGACCACTCAGACATCGCGGGTAAGAATGCTGCACTGTGTCAGCAAGTTGGCTATAGCAAACACTTGAATGATGTAAATGTGACAAATGTATGTCTTTTGTAGGGAGCAGCCACTACCTGTTTATGGTTTGGTTTTTGTTTAACGATGTGGTTTATTACACTGATGAAGAATTCAAGAGAAAACATAATTTGGTGAGCAATTGACATTATGTCATTTTATATTGACACAAGTAACATTAGTGCTGTAAAATTATATATTTTAATGTTTTATCTGTGGAGGCCTTGCTACATTTTTGCGTATGTTTTATGAAACTTGATTTGTGCAATGTTTCAGTAAAAATCATTAATAGCTACACAACAATGATTTTTGCATTAGAATAATTAGAATGGCTATTATGACTATTTGTGTCTATAGGCAATTACACTGGTCATAATACCTCTTTGATGGTTTAATCTAATATTTTTATGACATGAGTAGGCTAACTGATGCTTCTAAAGCTACACATAAAGTGATTGGGATGTTGTAGCAAGAATGAAAAAAAAATTATATGACAAACAATTACAACCAATAAGCCTTATGTGATAAGCTCCTCCCCCTTGCATATGCCGCGCATGCGCCGGATATCCGGAGGCGATGTTGTTGAACCGATGTGAAATATATATTGATTCTTTGTTGTGCTCAACTTCTTTTGATAACATTACTGCATTACAACAGTTTCCAGGTACAAAAATTAGCAAAAACGATGCATACTGATTATTCTCCATCCTTCGTACATAAAAAGTAAATTATATCGTTGTTAATCAGTGCCCATTCATTTTTTTACTTGTGAATTTTTATTATTATAATTTTTTTTTAATTTTTAATAATAATAGTTTATTATAATTAATAATACTAATGTAATTGTTTTTATTATTTATTTTATTGATCAAGTTATTTATTTATTATTGTTAATAACCAATATCATAACACCGAAGTGTGATTCTGCTTTTATTATAAACACAAAGCATCATTCAAAACAACAGCAACAATCAATGTCATTAAATTTATTAATAATAATAAGTAAGTTATTAACTATTATTATTGTTGTTTGTATTAGGTAATTTTTAATAAAAAATATATCCAACCAACTTCTTTCTATTATTTATTTATCATTATTTATTAATTAAATAATAATGTTATTATTATTATATCATAATTGAACTTATTATTGGTTATTATTTTAATTTAAGTAGCTGATAATCATTATTACTACTACCACTACTACTCAAGTCTACTACTACAACATTTTCTTACAAAAACTATCAGAGATGTGGCAGTAAATAAAAATCAATCTGAGAAATGAATTTAATCAGCAATAAGCTGTATCCCTGACCCTACACACACAAACATACACACTGCTTAAAAATGAGGCGCTCCACTTTCGCCAGATGGTGATCAACAGTGTTCTAACCTCTCAGAGGTATTAAGCTTTTGATGATGGTGGCTATTATAATATTTTTTATTGTTTTGGTTGTTGTTTTGGTTGTTGTGGATGATTTTAATTACAATAATATGATAATAAAAAATCATTTTAATAAAAATTATTATTATGAAATATATATGATAATTAGTATTATTAGTTACATTTAAATAAATTATTAAAAATAAACCTCATATTTATTACATGTAACAAAACATATGGTAGTTTTAAAACATTTTTCTGATAAAATTTAATAATAAGACATTATTTCTCTTATCATAATCAGTAATAATTGAAATATTTTTGTAAAGTTCAAACATACATCTCAAAATAAAATATGTAATTAATAATATTGTTACTTGCCACCTATTCCATGATAGTACTGCCCTGACCACATTTTCATTGTTGTCCTATGGTATTGCTGTATAGGAAAAAGTATTGGATTAAATTTATTCATTACTGCTTGCTAGCACGTTTCACACTGTATAGATCTCCAATGATGTTTAATAAGTCTTGACAATCAAGCACCACCCTGTTCACTTTGTCATATGAAATTGTGTAATGTCCTTTGCTATTGTCAGAAACATTTTCTTTAAATTTTAGAATGCTTCAATCAAGATGACATGATTTACATGGTCCCACTGTCGTGGTTGCTCTGTGCAAGCTGGCGAAGGTGGAATACCAAGTCTGCCGGACATAATATGGTCGATGAGAGCATACAATAGTGCAACGGAATGTTTACACTTTCTTCTACCTGCAGGGCGCGTGCAGTCACAGTTTCTGATGTTGATATCTTCCATCTGTAATGCTGTGGAATACCTTGCCTTTTTCATACTTGGTGAAACTCTACCTTGGGTGTAGCACAAATTGTCTGCAATGCCTACACGCATATTTTCTACTTTATTATATTTCAACAAGTTGTAGCCTTGTGTCAGATGTTTATCAGACGTTTTAAATGTATGAATACATATGTGGCTTAATTGTGGCCAGTTTTGTAAGCTATCTGTCCATGCTATAGTTTTGACAATTTGTGACAACTCTTCGTGCGTGGCTAGTATAGTATTCTGTCAGCGTGTTATAGAATGATAAGTATGGTACGTGAGGGTTAATACATGTATTTATTATTAACTCAATGAACACCCAGCAGCTCACGCCTGCTACACCGGTTCACTCTCAAAACTCAACTACTTCAGGAGGTCACGTGTCCACGTGACTACGTTATTAGGAAGGATATAAAGAATACTCAAGGTGTGTAGATAACTCCCGATACTACACTCTCCTTTTCGTATAAACTTCAAGACATAACAGGTATACTATGGTTGAATATTTGTTAAAACAAAGTAATAATGCCATGCTTGGCTTCTACCAATTAAATGTTAGTACTGTCTATATATATACGACATTGTTTTACAAATTGTCATCAAACTATTGACACTGTGCAATCCGCACATAGTCATCCAGGTATTGTGGTATTTTGGACTCTCTTGCTGAGCGTCTAGGCGGCGCCAATGGGAAATTGTTATCTATACTGTCATGCATTTCAGCGGTGGCGCGATTCTCAGCTGAAATGGCCCGATTCTGAGATTGGTTGGAGGGATCTATCTGTCGTTGACTTGGTGACATTCCATGGTGATTGTTACATCCTGGGGTGTGGGCCGCCTGTCCTGGTTCATCACAAATATCAGCTTCTGAGCTTGGTATGTCGTCAACCGCTCTCCATCTCCTCTCATCTCTAACTGACTCAGAGCACAGTGGTGGAACAGTCGGTTGCACTTCTTTCTCCAGCGTCCTTGACCTGCTATCTAAAACAAAAGAAGTGGGGCAGAAATACGGTCTAGTGAAATGCACATTACGCCGCACTATTTTACCAGCACTAGACTCCAGAACCAGCATAGGGCCGCATACCTCGCGTACCACAAAAGGCTTTTCATGGAAAGGTGTTTGCACTTTCGAAGGGTTGTCACGTTTCACCAAAACTAGACTGCCTACTGCTACTGAATGTTGAGTCCTACCCTTGTTTTTATCCCCAACCATACCATGCTTTTTCTCCGCATCCCTGTCTCGCCACTCTCCATCATCTAGATGGATGTCAGCAAAATGTGGCATTCTGGTCTTAATTTTACGTCCAAACAACAACTCAGCAGGAGATTTTCCTGTTATAGTATGTGGAACGGCCCTATAGGCAACAATGTATTTCCTCACTTCAGCTTTATAATCTAACCCTTCGGTAAAAGCAATCTTTATGCGCTTCATAAGCGAACGGTTTTGGCGTTCAACTTCACCATTAGCCTCGGGCCATCTAGGGGTAGTCAAATAGTGCTCAAAGCCCATATCGCCAGCAAACTGTTTAAATTCACCTGACACGAACTGTGGACCATTGTCTGACTTGAGTGACACTGGTAACCCATGGGTATCAAAGATATCTGTCAGTGCATCAATCACCTTTTTGGACGTTGTTGAAGTTAGAAACTTGACCTCATACCACCTACTATAATAATCAACCAAAACTAAAAGGTTATCGCCATTAGGTAGAGGACCCAGTATATCGCAAGCTAAGTCACACCATGGTGCATTTGGCATTTCAGTCACTCTAATAGGGTCTCTAGGCGTAGCCGTTCCAGTTAGTTGGCATCCATGACACCTTTTTACGAACTTTTCCACATCTACATCTATACCTGGCCACCAAACTCGAGCCCTTAGGTTTTTCTTTGTTCCCACAATCCCCAAATGACCCTCATGACCTAGTCTGAGTAGGGAATCTCTTAAAGAGGCTGGCACCACTATCCTACCACCCCGTAGCAACAACTGACCTATTACACATAATTCGTGACTTATGGCTTTATACACACGTGGAATATTCGGTGACCACTCAGAATTTTTGTTTTGTATGGCATCCCGAACGCTTTGAATCTCCTCGTCAGCAAAGGACGCTTGTTCAATGTCCTTTGCCGTTACTGCAGAGACTATATTTAGCACTGTATGTCTCACATATAATTCTGTATCTTCCAAAGCTTCAGGTTGTTCAAGCCCTCCGCTACCTTTGGCCACCTTTATCAACCTGGACAAAGAATCAGCAATGTTATCAACACCTTTGACATACTTGACTTCAAAGTCATAACATTGCAGTCTTAACACCCAGCGTTCTATTCTCAGCGAAGCTCTCTTGGTTCGCTTGCCATATATTATTTCTAAGGCTTCATGATCAGTCAGCAGCTGAAAGTGGATTCCAAACAGGTAGTGGTGGAATCTTTCACAGGCCCAGACACAAGCCAGTGCTTCTTTTTCTGTCTGCATGTATCTTGTTTCTACATCAGTGAGTGCTCTACTAGCATAGCACACCACGCGTGGAGTGCCGTCTTGATATTGAACCAGAATGGCACCTAGGCCAACTGGGCTAGCATCTGCGTACACCAAAGTTTTATTGTGTACGTTGAAATATGCCAGTGTTTCACAGCTAGAGAGATCTTGTTTCAGCCTGTTAAATGCAGCCAATTCACTAACTGTCAGAGTGATAGGTGTACTTGGAGGTTTTCCAACTGTAAGCTTTCTCAGCAACTCAGTCTTGTCTGAGAAGAATGGAATAAACTTGGAACAATATCCAACAAGTCCCAGGAAACTCTTCATTTCCATGACACTCTTTGGTGGCTCAGCATTTGCTATAGCTTCTACTTTGCTCATTCCAGGGTCAACACCCTTGTCTGATATTCTGTGTCCTAGAAAGTCTATGTTGCTGGCATTGAAAACACACTTCTCCCTGTTCAGGGTCATTCCAGCAGCCCCTAGGCGACTGAAGGTCTCAAACAACCTATCATTGTGTTCAGCTTGTGTTTTACCATAAACCACTATGTCATCTGCAAGGTTAGACACACCCGGGATGCCCCTAATAATGTTTGCAACTTCGCGTTGGTAAATCTCAGGAGCAGAACATATGCCAAACATCAATCTCTTAAACCGAAACAACCCCACATGTGTATTGAACGTTGTTATATCCCGAGAGTCAGGATGGAGCAAAAACTGATGGAAGCCCATTTTCAGATCGATTTTAGAAAAGTGTTGAGCTCCATTCATGTCTCGTAAAAGCTCGTCTACGGTGGGAACTGGATAGTGGTGCCGTACTACTGCCGTGTTGGCTAAACGCATGTCAACACATAACCTAATTTTGTCATTGGTTTTAGGTATGATTACAACGGGACTAACCCATGTGGTAGGTCCTTCTACCTGCTCTATTATGTCTAATCTGACTAACTCTTTCAAGTGCTCTTCTAGCTTACTCATCATTGGTAAAGGAATTCTACGGTAAGGCTGAGCAATGGGCATTACATCATCTTTTATTGTTAGCTTTATGGCATTTTTTGCTTTGCCAATACCCCCTGAAAACAGAGTGGGAAACTGAGTCTCATACTGTGCACCAGTCATGTTTGCAAATTTCACAATACCTAATTGGGTGGCTGTTTGTATGCCTAGTAACGACTCTGCATTTTCTGTAATCACCACAAATCTTACGTTTTTTTCTGTTTCAGAAGTGCTTACTGCCTTCACATCAGCCCAAAATTGACCTACAAGTTGCATTGGCTTATCGCTGGTGTAGGGAAATATTCTCGGACCACCCGTTTTTTGTTGCCTAGTTACTGTGACATGTTTCTTTTTTAGATATTCCCATGTATCTTTCCCCACAATGTTGCAATCCGCACCTGTGTCAACCACAAATCTAACATCCACCCCTCCTATCACCAGTGTCACTCTTTCCAGACCTACTTTATGTGACTTGGTACAAAACGCAAAAGAATGTCTGGAGTCTAGGCTTTCATCCTGGTGACTATCATTTACGTTTGCAACATTAGCATATCCCCTGCCACTCCATCTACACATGGACCGGAAATGATTCTTCTTGTGACATTTAAAGCACTCCTTACCAAAAGCTGGGCACTCTCTAGGTCTATGCGAACTGCCACATTTTCCACATTTACTATTAAAATTTTGACCATGCCCCTGCCTAACACTTCTACCCCTATCATCTAAAAAGGCACCACGACTTTGAGGTCTGTTACCATTGCCATCACCTGAACTGTAACTGGCCTTGTTTACACTACCACTGTCATCGACTTTCATCTCTTTAAACTGCAATTCAACAGTTTCTAGAGTGCTCGCTATTTTCAAAGCATTATCTAAAGTAAGACCGGAACCTTTTTCCAGTAGCTTCATTCTCAACTTATCTGAGTAACAATTAGACACCACCTGATCACGAATTTCATTATCTACATTAGCATAATCACAACCAACAGATGCCGTTCGCAGCCTGCCAACAAATTGCCCCAATGTTTCACTCTGTCCCTGGATCATTTTTCTAAATAAATGTCGTTGGAAAGTTGAATTTACTGCCACATTAAAGTGAGTGTTCAATGCTGCGATTGCAGCCTCATAGTTGTCCGCATTGCCAGTGTCAGCTAATGAGCTAAATATCTCCCTAAGCCGCTGCCCGCCACAATAAAGTAGCAGGGCTCGTCTCTGTGACCTCTGATTAACCCAAGTATCAGGATCTGTAGTATTTGCTGGTTTCGTGTTAAATAACCCTTTACAGTCTGCAAAAGCTTCAAATTCCTCAAGCCATTGTCTCCACCGCAATGAAATTTCACTAGCGTTTCCTTCAGTATCAAACTTAGGGGGCCCTCGCAAATCGCTCATGTCCATCTTAAATGTCTTGGTTTTTTGTTTTGATCGTTTATCTATGACCACACTGGCGATGCTGACAATACAAGCTAACTGACCAATAAATCATACGTTACAAGCAACTACTGAGGTGATGGCAGTGGTATTACAAAACGCACAAACATCAGTGGCATCAAGATCATACTACAACAATGAATAAACAAAGCACTTAGCTGTATAAATTGTGTCTTCTTAGTGTTGATGACGCTCTAAGATTGATGATGCCAGCCAGGGATCCAACGAGCTTTTATTGAGTAATCATTCATTCAGAGCAGCCACGCACGTGGTCCGAAAGTAGTTTGTTTAATTAATTAATTAATAAAATTCTGGTAGACCATCCACTTCAAGTTCAATTATAGTCAATTAACCATCCTCGTCGCCATTATAGTATTCTGTCAGCGTGTTATAGAATGATAAGTATGGTACGTGAGGGTTAATACATGTATTTATTATTAACTCAATGAACACCCAGCAGCTCACGCCTGCTACACCGGTTCACTCTCAAAACTCAACTACTTCAGGAGGTCACGTGTCCACGTGACTACGTTATTAGGAAGGATATAAAGAATACTCAAGGTGTGTAGATAACTCCCGATACTACAGCTAGTTCGTCAGTAGGTGCACATTGTACAATGGCACCTGGCAACATGCTTGTTACACCTTTGTACCAACAATGCCTTTTTGCCGATGGTGGACAGTTTGTGCTCCTTTAAATGACGTTTCAATGCCGCAACTGTCTGCTTGCTAAATGGACATGCCATACTTCAATCCTGCATTATATAACTGTTGAATGTTTTGTAACAAAAGCATCTGCTGGAGATTAATGAGTATTTATTTTGCAAAATATTTCACATAAAACAAGTACAATAACATGGTTGTTATCACAAAACAGCGACTTGTATATAACCGGCTCTGTTTATGTACAGATGCTGTTATAATATTTCAGCCCATACTATGTATCAAAAAAGGCATGCAAAAAATATGAGCAGGGCACAGATAGATAGAAATAGCTAGCAAAGACAAAGGTATAAATAATGCACGATATATCTTATTGGTGATTGGCAGCAGTCAATGGGAAAAGAGCTCTATAAAAGCCAACTCGTATTCATAAGAAAATGTTGGACTGATACAAGCATGGTCCTCCTCCGAAGCGTTCCAAAGCCAACTGTATGACTGCGACAGTACATACTCGGATCTTACGTAGAGTCATCATGCCAAACTCATGTAGTTTCTATTCCGTATCGAACAGATGAAATACGAGCCATCATTATATCTTTACAAATCTGCCAAATTAAAGAAATCATTCAAAGCGAGTCCTGGTGCTAATGCTGAGACGTGCAGGTAACTAATAATGAGCTTGAAAAATTGTCAAATTGAGGATCTTACCTTCAGTTTGTATCAGAGGAAGTAGTAACTGCTTCGGGGTTGTCTGTTGTAGTAACAGCTTCAGTATTCTACCAAATAATATTGTAGCATGTTATGTAATAATATCATTTAAATTAATTCATGGTAACATATTGATGTTAACAATATCATGGCCATCAGTGACAGACAAATGTGAAGCATAACATGTGTTTATTTAAGTTATTATTATTATTATTTTGGACAAAGTGTATAATAAGTATATTGTAGAAAATAAAATGGTAAGAACTATTCCTTAGCATTTTCAGTTATTAATTTCGATACAAATATAATATATCAATCTAAAATCAGCTTACAACAACAGTTTGAATAATACTGCTACTATTATTATTCCAATCACATTACAATTTATTTCTTATTTATTCAATCCAATAATAATAATTATTATTATTTATCAATTTCGTTTTTTATTATGGAAAAAAATGTCCTTTATTATTCCTGTAACAACAGTTATTGATTATTGTAGTATGTATATAACTATTAATAAACAATAATAATAAATAAGAAAAAGTCATACCAATAATAAATAATTATAACCTTCAAGATTTTCCTATAATAAATAAATAAATAATAATTATTATTAATTAATAATCATAACAATGAAATAAATTATAAATTAAAATTCGTAAGAATAATTTTTTTTCCATGACTTGGGATGAATAGTATTAAATGAATTGTATTAATTAACAAATGATAATAAGCAAACTACAAATTAATTAATTAATAATAATAATTATATATTGTAATAATAATAATAAAAATCCACAAGTAAATAAATGAATGGGCACTGATTAACAACGATATAATTTACTTTTTATGTATGAAGGATGGGGAATAATCTGTATGCATCGTTTTTGCTAAATTTTGTACCTGAAAACTGTTGTAACGCAGTAATGTTATCAAAAGAAGTTGAGCACAACAAAGAATCAATATAAATTTCACATCGTTTCAACGACATCGCCTCCGGATATCTGGCGCATGCGCGGCATATGCAAGGGGGAGGAGCTTGTCACATAAGGCTTATTAAAACCTGTTGATATTATTTTGGCTCACAAACTGTGGGATTTGTGGTAGACTCAGCTTAGCATGAAACTTGAAGCAAGCCCATTTAACAATTTTATCCAGAGGTTATGCATTAGGATATTCTATGCCAAACAGGAGATGAAATTCCGGAGCATGTAGTTATAAACAATGGCCTGTACTCATATATAGTCCGTGTATGCAGAAAACATGTTATTGCTATGTTTCAGGACTACACAGTAAATGTGCAGGCTACAGTTGAGGCACCTTATGTATATCTCTTAGCGCGCTCGGGTTCTGCAGTTAAAGATCAACTGTTGTACGTACCAACACGATTGGAGGATGTTGTGGAGCTAGACACCCATCTGTCTGTACAGGGATCAGAGTATAAACATCACCTCAGATTCTTCTCGGGAGACACTCCAGCAAGGCAAATGGAAGCTGGTCAACAGTATGGAGGTCAGTGATATGCCTGCAACATCAATGATAAAACATGGAAATCATAACTGATTGTCTTAACAGCATCAAACTGCAATAAAAGATTGAGTGCAAAATTATTTTAATCAGGGAAATACCCATGCATATGTGGAATGCGGGACAGCAGCTTTGGGGACGTGTGCAAATTTAACAGTAGAGGACCATTTGAGTCTCTACAACAGCGAGTGGAGCACTTGAATATTACTGATACTTGGAAAAAGAAATCTGAAGGAGGAAAATATGCAGTATTCGAAGCATTCAAGGTACTTTTCACATCATTCCTATTTTAATAAATATAAGTATGCATCAACTGAATTTCGAATTTGAGGTAACCACAAACATGCACTTGAATGTCTGTACTTTCAGACACAGGATATGCTCCATGAGCTCATACGTAGAGATGTACACATGGACTATAATGAAAAATCTGAAGAGATCAAACAACTTTTCGCTCAAACATTCAAAGGTAAGATTTGTTTCAACCTGGTTTTTCAGTCTACAATGAAACTGACACCAAATGGCTGACAAAGGTGGTGCCACTGCAATACTAGCTGAATGTCTACCCGATACTCATAAAAAACATGACAGATATGTAGAATACACAAATATATACAGACATATAACATACACACCCATCATACATAGTCATATTGCGTACGTAGAAATATAATATATATAATACATACAGTACAGTCATACATGTAGAACATACATACAGCACAAACATACAGCACACACATACAGCACACACATACAGCACACACATACAGTACATAAATACAGTACATACGTACAGTACATACGTACAGTACATACGTACAGTACATACGTACAGTACATACGTACAGTACATACGTACAGTACATACGTACAGTACATACGTACAGTACATACGTACAGTACATACGTACAGTACATACGTACAGTACATACGTACAGTACATACGTACAGTACATACGTACAGTACATACGTACAGTACATACGTACAGTACATACGTACAGTACATACGTACAGTACATACGTACAGTACATACGTACAGTACATACGTACAGTACATACGTACAGTACATACGTACAGTACATACGTACAGTACATACGTACAGTACATACGTACAGTACATACATACAGTACACACACAGTACATACATACAGTACATACATACAGTACATACACACAGTACACACATACAGTACACACATACAGTACATACACACAGTACATACATACAGTACACACACAGTACATACATACAGTACATACATACAGTACATACACACAGTACACACATACAGTACAAACATACAGTACATACACACAGTACATACATACAGTACATACATACAGTACATACATACAGTACATACACACAGTACACACATACAGTACAAACATACAGTACATACACACAGTACATACATACAGTACATACATACAGTACATACATACAGTACATACATACAGTACATACATACAGTATATACATACAGTACACACATACAGTACATACATACAGTACATACATACAGTACACACACAGTACATACATACAGTACATACATACAGTACATACACATAGTACACACATACAGTACACACATACAGTACATACACACAGTACATACATACAGTACATACATACAGTACATACACACAGTACATACATACAGTACATACATACAGTACATACATACAGTACATACATACAGTACATACACACAGTACATACATACAGTACATACATACAGTACATACATACAGTACATACATACAGTACATACACACAGTACATACATACAGTACATACATACAGTACATACATACAGTATATACATACAGTACACACATACAGTACATACACACAGTACACACAAACAGTACACACATACAGTACATACATACAGTACATACATACAGTACACACACAGTACATACATACAGTACATACACACAGTACACACATACAGTACAAACATACAGTACATACACACAGTACATACATACAGTACATACATACAGTACATACATACAGTACATACATACAGTACACACACAGTACATACATACAATACATACACACAGTACATACACACAGTACATACACACAGTACATACATACAGTACATACATACAGTACATACATACAGTACATACACACAGTACACACATACAGTACACACATACAGTACATACACACAGTACATACATACAGTACATACATACAGTACATACATACAGTACATACATACAGTAAATAATAAACATAAACATCTAAATAACATGTATACAGATATGTAGTATGCAAAGCATATAGCATGTGTCACCGTCGTACTTCATACAGTGCACATACTACAACACAGAGTACATGTCCATACTAAATGATCTAACCTTAACTGACGAGTAGTAATATATGAGCAGATCTCCCTACCAAGTGTTTTTTTGTGGATTAGACCTTGGAGTTTAGGCAATGGGTTACGACGTTGGATGAATTCGCCGAGTTTATATTGTATTTCATTTGAGGGGTACTTGAGTGGCATTTGAGTGGCATTTAAGTGGCATTTGAGTTTTGATTATTTTTTTTACTTAATTTGAACTCATATGGCAGCTAGATTTTGAATGTATGGCATTTAAGTTTTGATAATTGTTTTACATAACTCGAACTCATATGATATTTGGAGAGAGAGGAGAGAAGAACAAGGAGATATAACTACATTAAACCAATATATGATTATATACATTTATTACATAATAAGTAGGAAAATATCCTTGTATAATATACCTAGAGTTAGTAAATACTAAGTAATACAAAGCACTACAACTTGTAATGATAATCAATACATAATCTTTTTTACAATGTCATCATTGATGTACTTATGGGTAAATTTATATCTACATAGAGAGAGAAGAGAGGAGATATATCTAAATTGAATAAATACATTGATTAAAAATTAATCATTATATGATTATATACATTTATTACATAATAAGTAAGGAAAATCTCCCCACATAATAAAGCTAGAGTCAGTAAATACTACGTAATACAAAGCACTACAACTTGTAATAAATACAAAGTAATAACAGTTAATGCATAGTTTGTTCCTTTACAATGATGTCTTTGATGTAGTGATGTTATATCTTAGGAAGGAAGACTTCTGTTCTATGTGCTTTTAATTTCGTAATGAACTAAAATAAAAAAATTATGTATTAGTATAGAATGATTAAGCAAAAATGTAAAATAATTACATGAATTTGAATTATAGTTCTAGTTACATTGGATAGTTTACATTATTAGAAAAGGGAAATAACTCACCAAGTTACATTGTTCAACTTGTTCTTTCTTGAGCATTATTTTCACCAAGTGCTTTTGATTCTCTTTCATCTATCTAAAACAAAACAAAAAATACTTGCTTTATAAATATGTTGTAAAAAAATACACTAATTACACCAAAAAAGTGCTTTTTTTTACCTGAAAAAATGTATATGTTCAACATTTTGTTGTAAAAACTACGCTAATTACACCCAAAAAATCCTATTCTTTACCCTGAAAATATATATATTCAGCATTTTGTTGTAAAAAATACACTAATTACATCAAAAAAGTCCTTTTTTCACCTAGAAAACGTATATATTCAGCATTTTGTTTAATTTATGGTAAAAATTAGTAAAACTCACCTATAGTGATATGATTGCCTTGAGTTATAGATTAGCTTTTTGAACTCTTGTTCTGGACAGTTTTTTTCAGCATCATCGAAATATAATATAAGTAATTTTTAGAGTCTTCATTGGTTTGGTATCATCTAAGTAGGTGATAGATCTTGAAAGTAATTCTTGCTGTGTTGGAGAAGTGTGCTGTCTTCAGAATCCATGTAGTTTGAGTCTTCATTGATTTGGTATCATCTAAGTAAGTCGTAGATCTTGAAAGGAATTCTTGCTGTGTTGGAGAAGTAGACTGTCTTCAAAATTCATGTAGTTTGAGTCTTCATTGGTTTGGTATCATCTAAGTAGGTGGTAGATCTTGAAAGGAATTTTTTCTGTGTTGGAGAAGTATGCTGTCTTCAAATCCATGTAGTTTGAGTCTTCATTGATTTGGTATCATCTAAGTAAGTCGTAGATCTTGAAAGGAATTCTTGTTGTGTTGGAGAAGTCGACTGTCTTCAAAATTCATGTAGTTTGAGTCTTCATTGGTTTGGTATCATCTAAGTAGGTGGTAGATCTTGAAATGAATTCTTGCTGTGTTGGAGAAGTGCGCTGTCTTCAAAATCGATGTAGTTTGAGTCTTCATTGATTTGGTATCATCTAATTAAGTCGTAGATCTTGAAAGGAATACTTGCTGTGTTGGAGAAGTATGCTGTCTTCAAAATTCATGTAGTTCGAGTCTTCATTGGTTTGGTATCATTTAAGTAGGTGGTAGATCTTGAAATGAATTTTTGCTGTGTTGGAGAAGTATGCTGTCTTCAAAACTCATGTAGTTTGAGTCTTCATTGGTTTGGTATCATCTAAGTAGGTGGTAGATCTTGAAAGGAATTCTTTCTGTGTTGGAGAAGTATGCTGTCTTCAAAATTCATGTAGTTTGAGTCTTCATTGGTTTGGTATCATCTAAGTAGGTGGTAGATCTTGAAATGAATTCTTGCTGTGTTGGAGAAGTGCGCTGTCTTCAAAATCGATGTAGTTTGAGTCTTCATTGATTTGGTATCATCTAATTAAGTCGTAGATCTTGAAAGGAATTCTTGCTGTGTTGGAGAAGTATGCTGTCTTCAAAATTCATGTAGTTTGAGTCTTCATTGGTTTGGTATCATTTAAGTAGGTGGTAGATCTTGAAATGAATTTTTGCTGTGTTGGAGAAGTATGCTGTCTTCAAAATTCATGTAGTTTGAGTCTTCATTGGTTTGGTATCATCTAAGTAGGTGGTAGATCTTGTGTAGTAGATGATGCTTCTCCGCTTGCTATTGAAGAACTGGATGCTTTCTGTGTGAAAACAGTGGCTCTTAAATAGCTAAAGTCGCACTGATTAAACCTTATGAATCAGCATTTTTTCCAATGCTTTCGCGGGAATAAAAACTGTTTATTCCCGCGGAAGCAAGGGTTTCCATTCGTGTGAAAATAAATAATTTATTCCCGCGAAAGCAACGGTTTCTATTCGCGTGAAAATAAACTATTTATTCCCGCGAAAGCAACAGTTTCTATTCGCGTGAAAATAAATTATTTATTCCCGCGAAAGCAACAGTTTCTATTCGCGTGAAAATAAACTATTTACTCCCGCGAAAGCAACAGTTTCTATTCGCGTGAAAATAAATTATTTATTCCCGCGAAAGCAACGGTTTCCATTCGCGTGAAAATAATTTATTTTTTCCCGCGAAAGCAACAGTTTCTATTCGCGTGAAAATAAACTATTTATTCCCGCGAAAGCAACAGTTTCCATTCGCGTGAAAATAAATTATTTATTCCCGCGAAAGCAACGGTTTCTATTCGCGTGAAAATAAACTATTCATTCCCGCGAAAGCAACAGTTTCCATTCGCGTGAAAATAAATTATTTATTCCCGCGAAAGCAGCGGTTTCTATTCGCGTGAAAATAAACTATTTATTCCCGCGAAAGCAACAGTTTCTATTCGCGTGAAAATAAATTATTTATTCCCGCGAAAGCAACAGTTTCTATTCGCGTGAAAATAAACTATTTACTCCCGCGAAAGCAACAGTTTCTATTCGCGTGAAAATAAATTATTTATTCCCGCGAAAGCAACAGTTTCTATTCGCGTGAAAATAAACTATTTATTCCCGCGAAAGCAACAGTTTCCATTCGCGTGAAAATAAAATTTTTATTCCCGCGAAAGCAACGGTTTCCATTCGCGTGAAAATAAAGTATTTATTCCCGCGAATGGAAACCGTTGCTTTCGCGGGAATAAACAGTTTTTATTCCCGCGAAAGCATTGGAAAAAATGCTGATTCATAGGGTTTAATCAGTGCAACTTTAGCTATTTAAGAGCAACTGTTTTCACACAGAAAGCATCCAGTTCTTCAACAGCAAGCGGAGAAGCATCATCTACTACAGCTACTAGGAGACCATCCAGCATGAAGGTAAGAAATGCTAAAATAATTATTTGTCTTTAGTTAATTAAATCATCTGGCTCTAAGTGGTGATAAGGTAAAAAATAATCAATAATTATTTAACACTAGTAGAAAGCTCTAATTATTTATTTTTAAAATAAATAGTAAATAATTATTTAACACTATAATAATTTTAGTATATTCACATCATTAAAAAACTAAGTTCTTTTACTTTTTTGCAGGTATGATGACGTCACACTCCAAAGCACTTCTTAAACTCCATATTGAACCAACTACAACTACCAACAACATCGACACTATCTCCACTACAACCACCAATTCCACCACCAAAGGCATTCACATTGATGATAGAAGACCCAATCCTAACACCTTTAATGATACATCTTCCTGCTCAAACATCAACACTCCTGCTGCTATAGCAATGAAACACCATGTAAGCAACCAGCATCGAGGTAAGAAGTGCTAAAATAATTATTTGTCTATAGTCAATTAAATCATCTAGTTCTTTGGAACTAGCTTTTATTATTATTTTATTATTTAGATCACTACAACCACTAAGAGGACTCTAAGTAGAGTTAAGGTAATAAATAATTATTTAACACTAGTAAAAGGCTCTAATTATTTATTTTTACAATGAATGATAACTGTTTTATGTTGATAATGAAGTAAAATAATACAATATTGAAAGTTTTAATCATTTTTTGGTTGTAAAGTTCAAAATCGACCTGTAGTTCAAGGCATCATTTAATAAGCTAACCTATTTTTTCTCTCGGACATACGGCAATTCTGTCTATCAATGTTAAAATACTGCGATCTTGAGAGGAAACAGGGTAGGTTCTATGAGCATAAAATTATCTAGGAGAGATACTTCTATGGTCAAGAGAACGACTCCATATCGTAATAGGAGGATAACTCCATAGTGCAACTAGTTGAGTTCTTCAACTAGTGTTAAATAATTATTTATTATTTCTTACCTTAATACAGAAAGTCTCCTAGTAGTTGTAGTAGATGTTGATCCTTCAGTCACTGTTGTTGAAGTGGATGCTTTCTGTGTAAAAACGGTGCTTCTTATATAGCTAAGTTGTACTAGGTACTAGGTACCGATTGACACGAGTTGATTTCAATGAAAAGCCTTTATAATATATAAGCAGGAAAATTCACGCGAAAAATAAAAAAATAAAAAACATTCTTCGCGGGAGTTTTCCGTCTTATATGTTATAAAGGCTGTACGCAAAAAACTCACGCGAAAACCGAAACTCAATAAAAACTTCTTCGCGGGAGTTTTCCTTCTTATGTGTTATAACAGCTTGATGCAAAAACTCACGCGAAAACAAAAAGAATAAAAAATCTTCTTCACGGGAGTTTTCCTTCTATGTACTATAAAGGCCTTACGCAGAAAACTTACGGTAAAAAAAATTGCGTAAACTTTCTGCATAAAGCCTTCATAACATAAAAGAAGGAAAACTCCCGCGAAAGAATTGTTTTCTATTTTCCGTTTTCGCGTGAGTTTTCCGTGTAAAGCTTTTATAGTATATAGAAGGAAAACTCCCGCGAAGAGAATTTTTTGACTGTTTCACTTTTCGCGTGAGTTTTCCGTGTAAAACCTTTATGACTTATAAGAAGAAAAACTCCCGCGAAGAATTTTGTTTTTAGTTTCGGTTTTCGCGTGAGTTTTTGCGTAAAGCCTTTATAACATATAAGACGGAAAACTCCCGCGAAGAATGTTTTTTATTTTTTTCAGTTTTCGCGTGAGTTTTCTGCGTAAAGACCTGCTTATATATCATAAAGGCTTTTCATTGGAATCAACTCGTGTCAATCGGTACCTAGTACCTAGTACAACCTAGTACAACCTAGCTATATAAGAAGCACCGCTTTTCCACAGAAAGCATCCACTTCAACAACAGTGACTGAAGGATCAACATCTACTACAACTACTAGGAGATTTTCTGTATTAAGGTGAGAAATAATAAATAATTATTCAACACTGGTTGAAAAACTCAACTAGTTGCACTCTGGAGTTATCCTCCTATTACTATATGGTCTGACCATAGAAGTATCTCTCCTAAATAATTTCATGCTCATAGAACCTATCCTGTTTCCTCTCAAGATCGCAGTCTTTTGGCATTGATTGACATAATTGTCGTAGGTCCGAGAGAAAAAATAGGTTAGCCTTAAATGACATCTTGAACGACAGGTTGATTTTGAACTTTACAGCCAAAAAACGATTACAACTTTCATTATTGTATTGTTTTACTTCATTATCAGCATAAAACAGTTATTATTCATTGTATTTAATATGAAAAATAATTTTTAGATTATTATTATTATTCTTATTATTGTTAATATTATTGTGATTTCATTTGGTTTTCATTGTTACTTTATTGAATTTTGTTCGTCTTGTGATCTAAATAATAAAATAATAATAAATATTTATTTACCACTAGTTGAAAAACTCACCTACTTGCACTATGGAGAAAATAGCCTCCTACAACCAAATCCGTTTGTGTTACAAACCCTGTCTTTGGATATTGATAAAAATGTTATCTTTTTTGTATTATGATTAAATAATAATAAATATCTCACATTTTTTAAAATATTTTTTATTTTTTGTCCTTTTAGATTGGATATTAAAGATGGCAAACACCACCTACTTAGATGATACCAAACCAATGAAGACTCAAACTACATGGATTTTGAAGACAGCATACTTCTCCAACACAGCAAGAATTCCTTTCAAGATCTACCACCTACTTAGATGATACCAAATCAATGAAGACTCAAACTACATGGAATTTGAAGACAGCATACTTCTCCAACACAGCAAGAATTCCTTTCAAGATCTACCACCTACTTTCTCCAACATAGCAAGAATTCTTTTCAAGATCTACCACCTACTTAGATGATACCAAATCAATGAAGACTCAAACTACATGGATTTTGAAGACAACATACTTCTCCAACACAGCAAGAATTCCTTTCAAGATCTACCACCTACTTAGATGATACCAAACCAATGAAGACTCAAACTACATGAATTTTGAAGACAGCATACTTCTCCAACACAGCAAGAATTCATTTCAAGATCTACCACCTACTTAGATGAAACCAAACCAATGAAGACTCAAACTACATGGATTTTGAAGACAGCACACTTCTCCAACACAGCAAGAATTTCTTTCAAGATCTACCACCTACTTAAATGATACCAAACCAATGAAGACTCAAACTACATGGAATTTTGAAGACAGCACACTTCTCCAACACAGCAAAAATTCCTTTCAAGATCTACCACCTACTTTGATGATACCAAACCAATGATGAAGACAGCATACTTCTCCAACACAGCAAAAATTCATTTCAAGATCTACCACCTACTTAAATGATACCAAACCAATGAAGACTCTAAAAATTACTTATATTATATTTCGATGATGCTGAAAAAAACTGTCCAGAACAAGAGTTCAAAAAGCTAATCTATAACTCAAGGCAATCATATCACTATAGGTGAGTTTTACTAATTTTTACCATAAATTAAACAAAATGCTGAATATATACGTTTTCTAGGTGAAAAAAGGACTTTTTTGATGTAATTAGTGTATTTTTTACAACAAAATGCTGAATATATATATTTTCATGGTAAAGAATAGGATTTTTTGGGTGTAATTAGCGTAGTTTTTACAACAAAATGTTGAACATATACATTTTTTCAGGTAAAAAAAAGCACTTTTTTGGTGTAATTAGTGTATTTTTTTACAACATATTTATAAAGCAAGTATTTTTTGTTTTGTTTTAGATAGATGAAAGAGAATCAAAAGCACTTGGTGAAAATAATGCTCAAGAAAGAACAAGTTGAACAATGTAACTTGGTGAGTTATTTCCCTTTTCTAATAATGTAAACTATCCAATGTAACTAGAACTATAATTCAAATTCATGTAATTATTTTACATTTTTGCTTAATCATTCTATACTAATACATAACTTTTTTATTTTAGTTCATTACGAAATTAAAAGCACATAGAACAGAAGTCTTTCTTCCTAAGATATAACATCACTACATCAAAGACACCATTGTAAAGGAACAAACTATGCATTAACTGTTATTACTTTGTATTTATTACAAGTTGTAGTGCTTTGTATTACGTAGTATTTACTGACTCTAGCTTTATTACGTGGGGAGATTTTCCTTACTTATTATGTAATAAATGTATATAATCATATAATGATTAATTTTTAATCAATGTATTTATTCAATTTAGATATATCTCCTCTCTTCTCTCTCTATGTAGATATAAATTTACCCATAAGTACATCAATGATGACATTGTAAAAAAGATTATGTATTGATTATCATTACAAGTTGTAGTGCTTTGTATTACTTAGTATTTACTAACTCTAGGTATATTATACAAGGATATTTTCCTACTTATTATGTAATAAATGTATATAATCATATATTGGTTTAATGTAGTTATATCTCCTTGTTCTTCTCTCCTCTCTCTCCAAATATCATATGAGTTCGAGTTATGTAAAACAATTATCAAAACTTAAATGCCATACATTCAAAATCTAGCTGCCATATGAGTTCAAATTAAGTAAAAAAAATAATCAAAACTCAAATGCCACTTAAATGCCACTCAAATGCCACTCAAGTACCCCTCAAATGAAATACAATATAAACTCGGCGAATTCATCCAACGTCGTAACCCATTGCCTAAACTCCAAGGTCTAATCCACAAAAAAACACTTGGTAGGGAGATCTGCTCATATATTACTACTCTGACGGATAGGGTTTGCTCTCAGTACGCAATGGCAGCAGATATGTAGCGATCATCATTTGTCCTCGACATAGACATATCTTCTTCCTGTAAGCAGTAGCATTAGCTATATATGTTACCCACCAATCAGTATCAACAAGCGCTGACTGGCTGATCATGGACATCTTCGCAGTCACTCACAACTCGAACACAAATCAATTTTGGCAAAACTCTGGCTTTAGCAAAAAATCAGCAGCAGGCCAGCAAAAGTGCAACTAATCTCCTTCCAGGAGAGAAAATTTTAGAGCCAGGTAGTGCTGCCTGGCTATACAACAGTAAATGCTCTTTAATGTACCAAAAAACATGGTTTCAGCTAATTAATAACAAGTAAATCTTCAAGCAATTCCATGCTTCAAGTTTTATACTTTGAAGTTGTCCTCTGTTAATGCAAGGATTGAGAACACAACTTTTAAATCACTGTTGAACATGAATTATTTTAGGGAGTTGCGCTTTCATTGAGAAGATAACCAAGTATTTTCTCTTTTCAATTCAAGGAAAATGAGACAGAGAAAATCTGTCAGTGCACCTTAGCGTATAATTCATACCTGGTCTAACTGAACTGGTAAGAAGAGTAGGGTAGACAGTTGTAGGTTGATCTACTGTTGATGCTGTCTGTAGATCTGGGTTGCAAGTTCCTGTAATATATCATTCACATACGCAAGTCATAGCAGCGAAAATTGTGAATCACAGAAGTGGCAACTTGCAATCGCGTCACATTTGGCTGTAATATTGAGCATTTTTGAAAGGATAACCCATCATTCAAACATAAATTATTAGCTGCCCAATTTAAAATTTCTCTTAGGTGAAATATTTGGAAGGGAGCAAATTAGAAGATCATTGAAAACAGAGTTGGATTGCCAACATTTTAGCAGGAATGCAAACGGTGAATATCTGAATTATCCGTAGAAGAATGCAGTTAACATTTCTAGTGCCAAGATAACCATTGGTGAAATTCTATAACATTGAACCTTGATCAATTTACATCTGGGTCAAATTCAAACTACAATAATACATAACAGCCCAGGTTAGTCACCTGCAATTAGATTAAATAGTGAATATAGGCTGGATGTAGGAAGTTTTAGTTCTTGTCAGCTGGGAGACCAAATTTACTAGACATTTGTCATTGTCATCTGTCATTTATCAGGCGTTGTCTGCTTCAGGTGATGCTAGACCAGAGTTGGAAAGATTGTTTGGCTCAGAGGAGCTTATTAAATATACGTTTACTCAGCTCATTAGACAAAGACAGCCACACGGAAGGTATGAAATATTCTGCTAGCGAGCTTGTTGGCTTCTTGAAAACTCGACAAAAATGAAATTGAAGGTAGTTACTGTAATTCAATTTTAGTTACCAGAGGGAATAGATATTCTAGATGAGAATTAGCTCCAAGAAAGTCCATAGCACTTGCTCTGAAAGGAAAGCAGAAGATGGGTGCAAGCAAACCTTCTACTTCGGCAGTATCAGCTGTGGCTAAAAAGAGATGATCTCTGTTCTCATTGTTCGGTACAATCAGCACATTATCATCATAGATTCTCATGTTACATAATACAGACTTGTTATGTAATATTTCTATATATAGACATGGATACTCGCAGAACAATTACAGCATATTTACTTGCCAGCTGCTACTTGGTATTATGCTAACTAACTTAGCTTAGAAGTAGGCTAATGCAAAAATAATTTTAGTTCAACTGTTGATGAGCCTCAGTATGTTAGCCAAGTAACACTAATAGACGTTTCTACTGCTTGCAACTGTATTATATCACATACATATATAAATACACACTCCATATGCTATGAATTTCAAGTACATTATAGTATGATGACAACCCAATTTTGCTGAAAACCAGGAAAAAAACTTTCAGATGTAGCAGTGCTTCTTGAGCTGCCACCACTGCTGGTGCCATCAACAGGGTCCGCATTCGATCAATCGCCGGAGGGGGTCAACAAATATGGCTTCATTCCTGGCAGAAATGACGGCATCATTTTTGTGGCAAAAGTAAGAGCATTGATTTTGTTACCATCAGCACACCACTATCATCGGTAGAAATGTCCCTACTACTACATGGACACACTGATAAATTAATATTTATTTTTTGGTGAAATAACTTATAACAATAATATTCATACATTATTATTAGAATATTAATAATAATTAATAAGTGATTATGAAGAAAATATTATTATTATTATTATTATTAGCAGTAGTAGCATCAGCAGTAATAGTAATAATAATGGCAAGAAGAAAGTGAAGAGTGAGCTGACAACAGCAGAAGAAAGTCGGTTGTTGTTGTAGTCATAGGTAGTAGTAGTAGCAGTAGTAAGTACTACTACTTCTCTTCTAGTATTATTAGTAGTATTAATTACTCTGAATGAATAATAACTAAACAAAAATAATAACAATAGTATAATAATGATAATAATAATGACTGATGATTGATAATACATACATATATAATACTATTATATAATAATAATAATAATACCTAGCTAGCTAATAAACTGCTACCGCTTGCAGCAGCATAGCAGTTCCTACATCAAACTTACCACATCATCTATCCATTGATAGCTGTATTTGCATATTAAATTCACTCCCCAGAGAAACTTTTCATTTGGTACACTGGATTACAACAGGTAGCAGTAGAGGAGTGAGTGACAAGCTACTACTACTAGTCAAACAACAACAACGCTGATTAAAGTTGTTGTTTACAACTGAGTAATTAGGTCAAATGGCTGCAGATATTATGATCACAATGGGTGTACAGTGACAAGCCGTCAGCATAGCATACTTTGCAATAATGGGCCACAGCAATGTATAGCTGTTATCGCATCAATACATAGTGCGTGTGGCTAGCACATATAGCCGTAGTGTTGGGGGCATTTCATTGTTTGAAACCTACAATGATAAGCCAATCGCTTCATTGCACACAGTATTGAAATGAATAGATCCGTACTAAGCTGTGGGTTACGCGTTGATGCTGTGTAGTGTAGGGGTAGTGGGCACGCATGTCATTGCAATCTCTCTACATAGTTTTGCAGGATCGCTACCTTCCTGTGCCACACTTTTTCACAGAAAAATCTTCTAACAATAAAATAGTCCTTGGATCCCTTGTGTCTCCACTGATCCAGAAAAGATCGCTGCAGTACGAGATTGGCCCCCCCCCTACTTGCCTTAAAGAACTACAAGCGTTCCTAGGAACTGTCGGGTACTACCGCCAGTACCTCCCACGGTTCTCTACCGTAGCCAAGCCCCTGACCAGACTCACAAGTAAAGATACCCCCTGGGAGTGGGCCCAACCTCAGGCAGAAGCGTTTGTGCTGCTCAAAGCAGGACTGGTCTCCGCCCCCATTCTAGGTTACCCCGATGCCAACAGTCCCTATATCCTAGACACCAACGCCAGTGACGACGGTGTCGGCGCCGTCCTGTCCCAGATCCAGAACAATGAAGAACGGGTGATAACGTACTACAGTAAAACGCTGAGCCCCCCAGAGCGAAACTACTGTGTCACTCGCAAGGAGTTGTTAGCCGTAGTTAAGGCGGTGAAACACTTCAAGCCCTATCTCTACGGACAAACTTTTAGAGTCCGTACCGACCATGCCTCCCTCATGTGGCTCTGCAAGCGAAAGGAACCTTCGAGCCAAGTAGCCAGATGGCTGGAAGCCCTCTCAGAGTTTAAGTTCACCATAGAACACCGCAGTGGACATTTGCACGGGAATGCAGACGGACTGAGTAGGCGTTGCCCCTCTGATTGTAAACAGTGTACCCACATTGAGAGTAGAGATGGTGGCCCCACCAAAGACGAGGTGATACAGACCTTCCCAAACCCCTCCCCTACCCCCCTTGCCCAGCCCTTGTCTACTCCCTCCCCTCCCTCAGACCCCCGGGTAGTTGCCATTGCCCGTCCACGTCCACCACCCCCTGATACAGATCTGATGGAAGCTCAAAAGACCGGCCGTCATCCCGTAGCTGTCGTATATGAAGCTATCCAAAATAATACCCCCGTAGACCCCCAACAGCTTGAGCTTGGCAGCAATGAGTTGCGCCAATTGGAGAAGAGGAAACATTCCATGCAAATCCGCCCGGATGGTGTACTGGAGATACACCACGCCGGCCAAACCCGGTCTCACTGGTGCGCCGTGTGCCCCCCAGTCTGCGTGGAAAAGTCGTGTGGGAGACCCACGTCATGGCCCACCAAGGTATTCAACAAACACTCAAGAGGTTGAATCTCACCTGGTACTGGCCGGGCATGACAGCCGATGTACGGCGAGTGGTCAACAGCTGCGAGACGTGCCAACGTGCTAAACATGGGGGTGCCAAACCCAACCCCGCACGACAACGCATGTATGCCGGCCGGCCTTGGCAAAAACTAGCGGTAGATCTAGTTGGTCCCCTTCCTGAGACCCAGCATGGTAACAAGTGGATTTTGGTCTTAACGGATCATTTTACCCGCTGGCAGGACGCCCTCCCCCTCCCAGACGCTACAGCCCCAGTAGTGGCCACCGCCTTAGACCAGCGTGTGTTCAGCTATTTCAGTCTACCCGAGCAAATGCATACCGATCAGGGTGCCCAATTTGAGTCCAGCCTGATGAGAGAATTATGCACCATTTGGAGGGTGGCCAAGACCCGCACTACCCCCTACCACCCTCAGGCCAATGGAGTTGTGGAGCGGAACAATAGAGTTCTCGGAGACGCCTTACGTTCTCTCCTCCTGAAGAGACGCCCTGAAGAATGGGATCTGGTCCTTCCCCATATCATGAGAGCTTTTCGCGCTACCCCCAACTCTACTACTGGTGAAACGCCCAACTTTCTTATGATGGGTAGAGAGTTGCGCCTCCCTGACCAACTGACCTACCACCCCCCTCTGCTAGAGTGCGTACCAGTGCACGAATATGCCCGAGCCCTGCAAGAGAGACTAGAGGATGTCCACGAGGCACTGAGAATGGAGCAGAAGCAGACTAGAGGAGACAACGGAGAAGAGCCGTCGTTATTCCGACCGGGAGATGAGGTCTGGCTAGAGAATAAGAGGCGAAGAAAGGGAGAGAGCCCCAAGCTCCAACCCAAGTTTGTTGGGCCCTACATCATCGAAGAGGCCTACAGCAACCACACCTACTTAATCGACCGACATGGACAACGTTTGGTGCAAAATGGTAGCCGCCTCAAACCCTATAAAGCTTGCCTTGAGCCCTACGGCCAAGCTCCAGCAGCCATGGAGCCAGCTCGCCGTCCCAACATGCGTGGCGCAGCTCCCCGCAGGAGAAGAAGCCCCCCCCTCCCCTTCAAGACATTCCCCTACCCCTCCTGGAGCTCCCGATCCCACCACGCTTTCTCCCAGCATTGCCCTCCCCCCACTTCCCTTACTAGAAGAACATACACCCCCTCGCCTACAGCAACCCTTACCAGAGACCCCCCTCAACACCCCCAGCGAGTTTCGTACAAATCGGCCAAGAACTGGCCGAAATAGGAGCCAGACCCCGAATGTGGGAGTTGCCCCCCACCAGTCACACCACCCCCTGTCATAGCCCCTGCACCTACTGGTCGCCCTAGGCGTAATGTGGGACCACCCCAATGCTATGGAGAACCCTGGTGTCATCAAGTGACTGGTGAAAATGAGCAATTGTTTGAACAACAATACCAGGAAAAAATGAGGTTGATAGCCGAATTAACGGCTTTTACCACAAAGACCGAGGTCCCAACACCCATGCGTAGTCTTAAAAGAATTGCCAGAACCTCTTCTACCCACCCCCGAAAAATCGGTATTCCCGCTTGAAACCCCGTGGCTGCAAGGTCGTTCAAATACGCCCCCCTTTTACCCCACTACACTGAGTCAGATCCCCCAAGAAGTAGGTCAAACTGCTAAGAAGCCAGACAGAGAGGAAAGTGCAATCCTTTTGCCAGCTGGATATAGTACTGTGCAGTCCGCTTTCTCACTCCAGTTGTTAATAAATCAATTAAAAGAAATGGCAAAAATTAACGACCCGCTACCACTGCAGCTCGACGCTGGGAACGACCACCTGCTTCTCGAGGCCGACTTGGCAGAGTACCCACCACCCTCCAGCATACAAGAAGATGAATTACTAGGGCCCCCTATGACGGAGGTTCTACTACCAACCAACCCACCAGAAAGCATGGCAGTTAGTGACAGAGAGAGTGAGTTAGAGATCTACAACAATTGGGTTTTAAAAAATGCTACTGCATGCGATCCCTTAGCCTTAACTACCAGAGAATTATCACCCCCCCTTCCTACCCTAGAAGAGTTCCCCCCCTCAACCCCTTCCCTAATCCAACTCCCCCAACCCCTACCACCCTAAAAACACAATCCCACTCCCGGCGCAGTTATAGCCAGTGTTTAAAAGACCCCCCCCCCAAGTCACTCCACATTCCGAAAAGTGACCCCGAACCTATCCCGAACCACCCCGAACCTACCCCGACCCGGAATAGGTTTATACCCCTGAAGAAGACCACCCATAGTCCCCCTGCCTTGTCACCTAGGTCCCCACCCAAAAAGTTTCAGAAAAATGGAACCGGCGGTCAACCCTCCCCCATTCCATGCAAGCTAGTACCATCCCCCACCCTTCCTCAGACCACCCCACCCTCTCCCCGTCCAAAAGACTCATGTGACCACTCACTGTCAACCATATAATTATTCTCCAATAAATACACTCTCTGGTCATGTACCACCCCTCAGTTATTCTTGTCTATGTATATATATTTTAATTAGAGACTCCGTCGCTAATGAAGCGGAGTATGTGGGAGATTCGTGTGATGGATAGTGTTAACCCCCCCCCCAAACCCCCCCTTACACCCCTGGTGCCCTTAGTCATAAGTCCTTACCCCACCAAAACCCTACCCCCCCCCCCCCCGGGGTTACTCCGAATCCCCTGGAAAATGGATACCGGTTGTCTCAAAACATTATCCCCCTATATATAGCAAAATTAGCTACCCCAAACTTACCCCGAACCACCCCGGACCCCCGACCCCGATCCGGGATTCAGCTACATTGATTCAGATAGCCTGAGCCCTCCTGAAAGCGATGCACTTTACAGAATCAGAATCGGAGCGTTCCTTCTTTCAGGATCACAGGATAGGATATGGTCTACCCTTATAAGGACTGGAAAGTTACCAGCTACCAAAAAGAGCGGCAACAAGTGCCCAGGGCAAAACACCATGTGCTTTGCTACGTGATTGGACTGTTTATTTGTTATGTATTGTATTATGTATTACCATTGGCAATTGCCTTGTACCCTGTATTGTCATCCGTTGTGCCTAATAAGGTAATGAAGTTGCACCTTTTTCTCTATAAATAGAGCTGCTGTGCCTTGGGCAAGCAGTTGTTGTAGAGTTGTTATAGTATAAGCACCCCTTTTACTTGTGAATGTAATAAAGTATCTATACTGAGAAACACACTTCTACTACGTTTGAGTCGAGGACTCATGAGTTGTTAGCGTCGTTTGAGAGAGAGAGAAAGGAGTGGAAGAAAGAGAGAGGAGAATCCGTTGTGGCAGTTAATAGAAGAGACAAATCTATTACATAACTACTATATATACATATATAACTACCAGATATACATATATAACTACTATACATACATATATAACTACTAGATATACATATATAACTACTAGATATACATATTTAACTACTAGATATACATATATAACTACCAGATATACATATATAACTACTAGGGATACATATATAACTACTAGATATACATATTATATAACTACCAGATATACATATATAACTACTATATATACATATATAACTACTAGATATACATATATAACTACTAGATATACATCTATATCTACTAGATATACATATATAACTACTAGATATACATGTATAACTACTAGGTATACATATATATCTACTAGATATACATATATATCTACTAGATATACATATATAACTACTAGACATACATATATAACTACTAGATATACATATATAACCACTAGATATACATATATATCTACTAGATATACATATATAACTACTAGATATACATATATAACCACTAGATATACATATATAACCACTAAATATACATATATAACTACTAGATATACATATATAACTACTAGATATACATATATAACTACTAGATATACATATTTAACTACTATACATACATATATAACTACTAGATATACACATATAACCACTAAAGATACATATAGAACTACTATATATACATTTATAACTACTATATATACATATATAACTACTAGATATACATATATAACTACTAGATATACATATTTAACTACTATACATACTTATATAACTACTAGATATACATATATAACTACTAGATATACATATATAACTACTAGATATACATATATAACTACTAGATATACATTTATAACTACTAGAGATGTACTATAACTACTATATATACATATATAACTACTAGATGTACATATATAACTACGAGATATACATATGTAACTATTCGATATAGATATATAACTACTAGATATACACATATAACTGCTATATATACATATATAACCACTAGATATACATATATAACTACTAGATATACATATATAACTACTAGATATACATATATAACTACTAGATATGCATATATAACTACTAGATATACATATATAACTACTAGATATACATATATATCTACTAGATATACATATATAACTACTAGATATACATATACAACTACTATATATACATATATAACTACTAGATATACATATATAACTACTAGATATACATATATAACTACTCGATATACATATATAACTACTCGATATACATATATAACTACTAGATATACATATATAACTACTAGATATACATATATAACTACTATATATACATATATAACTACTCGATATACATATATAACTACTAGATATACACATATAACTGATATATATACATATATAACTACTAGATATACATATATAACTACTAGATATACATATTTAACTACTATATATACATATATAACTACTAGATATACATATATAACCACTAGAGATACATATATAACTACTATATATACATATATAACTACTAGATATACATATATAACTACTAGATATACATATATAACTACTAGATATACATATATAACTACTAGATATGCATATATAACTACTAGATATACATATATAACTACTATATATACATATATAACTACTAGATATACATATATAACTACTAGATATGCATATATAACTACTAGATATACATATACAACTACTAGATATGCATATATAACTACTATATATACATATATAACCACTAGATATGCATATATAACTACTAAATATACATATATAACTATTATATATATATATATATATATATATATATATATATATATATATATATATATATATATATATATATATATATATATATATATATATATATATATATATATATATATATATATATATATATATATATATACTACTAGATATACATATATAACTACTAGATATACATATATAACTACTAGATATACATATATAACTACTAGATATACATATATAACTACTAGATATACATATATAACTACTAGATATATATATATATATATATATATATATATATATATATATATATATATATATATATATATATATATATATATATATATATATATATATATATATATATATATATATATATATATATAACTACTAGATATACATATATAACTACTAGATATACATATATAACTACTAGATATACATATATAACTACTAGATATACATATATAACTACTATATATACATATATAACCACTATATACACATATATAACTACTAGATATACATATATAACTACTAGATATACATATATATACTAGATATACATATATAACCACTAGATACACATATACAACTACTAGATATACATATATATATACTAGATATACATCTATATCTACTAGATATACATATATAACTACTAGATATACATATATAACTACTATATATACATATATAACCACTAGATATGCATATATAACTACTAAATATACATATATAACTATTATATATATATATATAACTACTAGATATACATATATAACTAATAGGTATACATATATAACTACTAGATATACATATATAACTACTAGATATACATATATAACAACTAGATATACATATATAACTACTAGGGATACATATATAACTACTCGATATACATATATAACTACTAGATATACATATATAACCACTAGATATACATTTATAACTACTATATATACATTTATAACTACTAGATATACATATATAACTACTAGATATACATATATAACTACTAGATATACATATATAACTACTAGGTATACATATATAACTACTAGATATACATATATAACTACTAGATATACATATATAACTACTAGATATACATATATAACCACTAGATATACATATATAACTACTATCTATACATATATAACTACTATATATACATATATAACCACTAGAGATACATATATAACTACTATATATACATTTATAACTACTATATATACATATATAACTACTAGATATGCATATATAACTACTAGAGATACATATATAACTACTAGATATACATTAATAACCACTAGATATACATATATAACTACTAGATATACATGTATAACTACTATATATACATATATAACTACTAGATATACATATATAACTACTAGATATACATATATAACTACTAGATATACTATCACTACTGCATACCTCCCGCTGTTTTTGGAAACAAGCATTTTTAGCAGCGAGTGTTTCTCCTTCCTATTCAGGTGGAGGCACATGCCCCTCTCCTACTTGCAGGTCAGCAGTGTAGTCATCATTGTCGTCGTGGTCCTCCCCTGCACATATAAACTGTATGTAACAGTCTGTTGTACATATAAACTGTATATAATAGTCTGTTGTACATATAAACTGTATGTAGCAGTTTTTTGTACATATAAACTGTATGTAACAGTTTGTTGTGTGTACATATAAACTGTATGTAGCAGTCTGTTGTATGTACATATAAACTGTATGTAACAGTTTGTTGTACATATAAACTGTATGTAACAGTTTGTTGCACATATAAACTGTGTGTAACAGTTTGTTATACATATAAACTGTATGTAACAGTTTGTTGCACATATAAACTGTATGTAACAGTCTCTTGTACATATAAACTGTATGTAACAGTTTGTTGTGTAAAGTAGAATGTTGTACAAAAGGATGGTTTACAATTATTTCAACAATTAGAGCGACATAAGGTGATGCACTAACTGTTAACTAACTGTTAGTACCTACTCTAACTGTTAGTACCCACTCTAACTGTTACTATCCACTCTAACCGTTAGTACCCACTCTAACTGTTAGTACCCACTCTAACTGTTAGTACCCACTCTAACTGTTACTACCTACTCTAACTGTTAGTACCCACTCTAACTGTTACTACCTACTCTAACTGTTAGTACCCACTCTAACTGCGAGTACCCACTCTAACTGTTACTACTTACTCTAACTGTTAGTACCCACTCTAATTGTTACTACCTACTCTAACTGTTAGTAACCACTCTAACTGTTAGTACCTACTCTAACTGTTAGTACCTACTCTAACTGTTAGTACCCACTCTAACTGTTAGTACCCACTCTAACTGTTAGTACCCACACTAACTGTTACTACTTACTCTAACTGTTAGTACCCACTCTAACTGTTACTACCTACTCTAACTGTCAGTAACCACTCTAACTGTTAGTACCTACTCTAACTGTTAGTACCCACTCTAACTGTTAGTACCCACACTAACTGTTACTACTTACTCTAACTGTTAGTGCCCACTCTAACTGTTACTACCTACTCTAACTGTTAGTAACCACTCTAACTGTTAGTACCTACTCTAACTGTTAGTGCCTACTTTAACTGTTAGTACCTACTCTAAATGTTAGTGCCTACTCTAACTGTTAGTGCCTACTCTAACTGTTAGTACCTACTCTAACTGTTAGTACCTTCTCTAACTGTTAGTGCCTACTCTAACTGTTAGTAACCACTCTAACTGTTAGTACCTACTCTAACTGTTAGTACCTACTCTAACTGTTAGTACCTACTCTAACTGTTAGTACCTATTCTAACTGTTAGTGCCTACTTTAACTGTTAGTACCTACTCTAACTGTTAGTACCTACTCTAACTGTTAGTGCCTACTCTAACTGTTAGTACCTACTCTAACTGTTAGTACCTTCTCTAACTGTTAGCACCTACTCTAACTGTTAGTACCTACTCTAACTGTTAGTGCCTACTCTAACTGTTAGTACCTACTCTAACTGTTAGTACCTACTCTAACTGTTAGTACCTACTCTAACTGTTAGTACCTACTCTAACTGTTAGTACCTACTCTAACGGTTACTACCTACTTTAACTGTTAGTACCCACTCTAACTGTTAGTACCCACACTAACTGTTACTACCCACACGGTGTATGTATAAGCTATCCAATCGTGTATCCCAGCTATTGCACTAGGCACTATACGTTCACAGTTACTAGGACTTTTCGCTATGCCAACGAGTCCACTTCACAGGTCAGTGTCGCAGCACAAAGACGGAGTAATGAGGTTAGTGACGATACAAGTACATACACCAAGAGTCACTAGAGCTTCAAGCTAATTGATTCTATCGGCTAAAAATAAAAATAGGCCGAGGACCATTTGTAGTTAGCTCTCAAATCCGCCGCTGCAAACAAATACTATATAGTTATGTGGCAGGGATATTATCTCCGAGCCCATCGGTGACATTTATTTTTAAGATGACAGACAGGATAGCTCGCATAAGCTACCGTCATTGGCTTTACATTACAATTATTTTTTCTGGGTAAATTATAAAAGAAATAAAAAAGGATAACAACAAATTAAATAACTAAACTGAAGCATACACTTGTATATAAGTACAAAGAGGGGTGCACAGAAGTAAACCTTTGTTGAAGTTGGCTGGAAAGAAGAGAGTATTTGTACAACAAACATCACCCACCCTCTTGTGTGTACAGGTTGGCTGGGTTGGCTAGCTTATCCTCCAACTCTTTCTTCTCCTCTTCCATCCTCAGTCTACAGCATATGAAGCCTTGAGTAAGCGCACAAGAAGGTAGAGGGTACAAAGGCTGCAGCCAGAAGGCGGCGAATACTAGACATGGAAGGGGAGGTGTACTAGGGTAAGGTAAATGCACTGCTACATCGTGTGGTGACACTAGAGCAATGGTAACACTAGAGCAATGGTAACATTAGAGCAATGGTAACACTAGAGCAATGGTAACACTAGAGCAATGGTAACACTAGAGCAATGGTAACACTAGAGCAATGGTAACACTAGAGCAATGGTAACACTAGAGCAATGGTAACACTAGAGCAATGGTAACACTAGAGCAATGGTAACACTAGAGCAATGGTAACACTAGAGCAATGGTAACACTAGAGCAATGGTAACACTAGAGCAATGGTAACACTAGAGCAATGGTAACACTAGAGCAGTGGTAACACTAGAGCAGTGGTAACACTAGAGCAATGGTAACACTAGAGCAATGGTAACACTACAGCAATGGTATCACTAGAGCAATGGTAACACTAGAGCAATGGTAACACTAGAGCAATGGTAACACTAGAGCAATGGTAACACTAGAGCAATGGTAACACTAGAGCAATGGTAACACTAGAGCAATGGTAACACTAGAGCAATGGTAACACTAGAGCAATGGTAACACTAGAGCAATGGTAACACTAGAGCAATGGTAACACTAGAGCAATGGTAACACTAGAGCAATGGTAACACTAGAGCAATGGTAACACTAGAGCAATGGTAACACTAGAGCAATGGTAACACTAGAGCAATGGTAACACTAGAGCAATGGTAACACTAGAGCAATGGTAACACTAGAGCAATGGTAACACTAGAGCAATGGTAACACTAGAGCAATGGTAACACTAGAGCAATGGTAACACTAGAGCAATGGTAACACTAGAGCAATGGTAACACTAGAGCAATGGTAACACTAGAGCAATGGTAACACTAGAGCAATGGTAACATTAGAGTAATGGTAACACTAGAGCAATGGTAACACTAGAGCAATGGTAGCACTAGAGCAATGGTAACACTAGAGCAATGGTAACACTAGAAAAATGGTAACACTAGAGCAATGGTAACACTAGAGCAATGGTAACACTAGAGCAATGGTAACACTAGAGCAATGGTAACACTACCGCAATGGTAGAGGTTCTCCTCTGTTCACCTCCGGATACAGAGAGACATTATGCTGTATTCAAGTGCGCCATTAACCACAATTATGAGGCAATTATGGAAGGCAAATAGAGGTGCTACAAGAGAGAGCTGTGCCATCTCACCTTTCTCTGCTGAGCAAACAGCAATGAATAGTATAGACGTACAAGAGTAGAAGAGTACAAGACTAGAAATGCTGAATACCCCCACATAACACATGCATGTCTGCAAGCAAGCTAATGTGTACCCATACAATAGCACCCACACTAATATGTACTCGTACAATAGCACACACACTAGTGTGTACCCACACAGTAGCACACACACTAATGCGTACCCATACAATAGCACACGCACTAATGCGTACCAGTAGTAATATATGAGCAGATCTCCCTACCAAGTGTTTTTTTGTGGATCTGGTCTTGGGGGTTATGCAATGAGTTACGACGTTGGGTGAATTCGCCGAGTTTATATTGTATTTCATTTGAGAGGCATTTGAGTGGCATTTAAGTGGCATTTGAGTTTTGATTATTTTTTTACTTGATTTGAACTTATACGGCATATAGATTTTGAATGTATGGCACTCATATGACAACATTTTTGATGGAGTTGTAATTGCCACTGAATTGTTTTTGTATATGATATAACCATCTACAACGCTATAGTTATTGTTATAGTTTTATTATTACATAATAAGTATTACATTATTTGCTTACTGGAGAATGTAATAAAATATATATATCATAATAAAGTGTAATAGGATGAATATATAGTGTTAAAGTCTTTAAAAACTTTTTAATTTGTAAAGTATTTGATGACTTTACAAGAAATATCATCACATTCAGGTTCAATCACGATGACAAGATTTTCTTCAAGTTTAAGTTTACTATCTTCCAATATAGATAGAGAAAGTTTTGAAAAATCCTCCAAGTCATTATAAATAAAAACTCTATAAATCGATGGTGTTGAATTTGTAATTGCTGCTGAATTGTTTTCGCATATGATGTATCTATCACACACACAATCAGTAGTTGTTTCGATTTCTTCATAATTGTATATAGTAGAGTTTGTAGGGCTTGGCTGTTCCAAAATTAAATCGACTAAACCCAGAGCTTGTGGAAGAGATGGAATTGATGGTGATAAAGCTGGAACTAGTGACTCGTTTGTAATTTTTGTTGTCGTCGTTGTCTGCGGAGTTGTGGTGATTGTTGAAGTTGTTCTTCGAATCGTAGGTAGTAATGCCTTGTCATATAAACGAATGTAATTTAAAGCTTCATCGGTTTTGCAAACAAAGTATTCTTGAGGCCACATATCATAAGTGTCACAGGTTCTACGTTGGAGAGAAAACTGCATGAAACATGTGAGTTTAAGCATACGATATTTTAAGTTTTTTCCTAAAATATGAGTTGCTGAATTAACCGCTTCCATATTAAGAATTCCCGAAAAACATCCGGAAGCTGTTTGAGATAAAGTGAATGGTTGAATCTCTGTTGCAAGACAATAACCGCTTAGGATTGGGAATAATAGAAGATAGATTCGATATTTCATTTTTATTCAGAGAGAGAGAGAGACTTTTAACCTAGTTTATGCTTTCATCGTCTAGAGTTAACTGTCTTGCATTTCGGTGGACTTTGGTTAATATGGTCCAACTAAAGTTCTATATATATAACTTTGGGATCGCATTTGTCTTTGTTATCTCCTTGACATGTGATGCTGATGATAATCTTGTTTTGAATAGATTTTAAACTTTCAAAACTCGAAAATGACAAATTTACACCTTCAATACCATTGATGTTAGTGATGATAGTAGCTATTTTCGGCCTCTCGTTGGTCAAATGATTGCATTCCACACATGCAAAGTTGGTTGTCTCAAACTCTTCTGTTGGTGGGCAAATCAAACGTGAGGTGTTGGATTCAAATACACATAATTCATCATTCCAAAATAGCTTTGTATTTTGAGTAAGACCTTCCGTATTATTTTTAACCCCTATTGCACATTCCTCCTGATTCAGAGTGTATTTTGTTGGCGTATTGCAGGTCAGGGTATCTGTAGAAGTTCTGCTTTTGCAGATCCAAGAAGCGTTTTGAGCGATAATAAAACTGCAATGTAAATAGTTGGAAGGATAGAGTCTCACACAGTTTGTTCCATTTTCATCTTTATATCGAATACTCTTTTCAAAAGGTGAAAAAAATAAGACATAATTTTTTTCCATAACTCCATCTATACATCCATCGATTTCGTCGGCATAAAATACTTCACCGACATTGAAACTGTCGAAACTCGAAAATGTTGAATTCACACCTTTGATTTTACTGATGTTAGTGATGTTAGCTGGATTTGATTCCTCATTTACACCTTCGATATCATTGATGGTAGTGATGTTAGCTGGAATTGATTCCTTGATATCTGTAGAATCTTTACGCTTACAGATCCAAGAAGCGTTTCGAGGGATGAAAAAACCGCAATATATGTAGTCAGAAGGATAGAGTCTCACACAGTTTTCCCCATTTTCATCTTTATATCGTATAGTTCTTTCAAAAGGTGAAAAAACCAAGACATCGTTTTTTTCCATAACTCCAGCTAGACATTTATCAATTTTGTTGCTATAAAACACTTCGCTAGTTTTGAAACTGTCAAAAGTCGAAAGTGATGAATCTTTGATGTTAGTGATGTTAACTGGTTTTGGTTCCTTTTTGATCGAATGATCGGAATGAAAACACGGCATGCATGCAAATTTGTATGTCATAAATCGTCTTCTCATTGGACAGATCAGACGTCCGCCAATGTATTGAAATGCACATAAAACCCCATTTCGATATACTTTTGTATTTTGAGTAAGTCCTTCCGTATTATTTGTAATACCTAGTTCACATTCCTCTTGATTCAAAACGTATTTTATTGAAGTATCACAAGTTGTGCTCTTGCAGATCCAAGAAGCGCTTTGAGGGATGAAAAAACCACAATATAATAAGTCAGGAGGGTAGAGTCGCACACAGTTCGTTCCATTTTCATCTTTATATCGTATAGTCCTTTCGAAAGGTGAAAAAACCAAGACATCATTTTTATCCATAGCTCCGGCTATACATTCATCAATTTCATTGGTATAGAATACTCCACTAACATTGGGAAATGTTAGTGCCAGTAGCAAGATGAATACGCAGCTCATTTTTTAAAATGTTTTTGCTTTCAGTGTTGAAAGTTGAATACTTTCTTTCTTGATGTTCTTTCTATTTATACGTAAGCGGCTAGTGGCTTGTTCAGCTCTCTCAGCTGATTTTGAAGATGTAAAACAATCTCATCAAAGTGGTTACCAAAATGTAAGTATGGTTCCAATCGAGATTGAGACAAAAGAACATGTGTTCCTGTCCAGCGAAATGAAGTCAAACCTCTTAAAATCGAAATATCTATCAAATCACCCAGATCAGCATCTTTCAAACATTGCTTTATATCAATCAGTTCGATTGCTCTTTCGAGATCTTCAAAATTTATCAACTTGTCTTGCGGACAGCATACTTTTGGATCAAAGCTCCTAGAACAGTTTAAGCATTCGAGAGGATTTGCCCTTGAAATACAATTACAGCTCAAAAGCATGCTTTGTATTGATTTACGAACTAGATTGAATCCTAACACAAAATAAAATACTTCTTCGGTGATGAGTTGAACAAAAAGAGGATTCGAACGCTCTAAAGGAATGTGTTCAAAATGAGTCCTTATGAACTTAGGAACAAAATCAGCCAATGTAGCAATTGACTTGAATCCTTCAGTTTTTCCACTCATGTTTCTTCTGTAGTTCAGAGATAAATGAAGCAACTTTTTTTGTAGCAGTTCTTTTATGAGTCCTCAGATATACTTGTCGAATCAATAGGTATTATCGGGTTGACTGAGTCTTCTTTTTCATCAGGAGTATAAGCATATGGATATCCTTCTGCTATCGCAAGTAATTTATCCTTTAGACGTTGATAAGCCAGCTTGCTCTGACTAGTAGGTAATAGGTAGGGATTTAATCGTGCTCTCAAATTTGTTAACATAAAGGGAGACTTCAAATCATCAGAGGAAAGATCCAAAAAAGCATTAATCCATTCATCATGCACCAAAAAACCCATTTTAGCGTTTATCAAAACTTGTCTTCTGTCAATCCAGTCGATAGCATCACCCAATTCTTTTTTGGTGGGTGTAGCACCTTCAACCATTTCAGCATATCTTTTACAAGTGATACATTTATCATCAACGTGTGAACAGTAACAGTTTAGTAGTGATAGATTGGTTGCTTGCTTGTAAAAGCTTCCTCCTAGTGCACAGTATACACATTCTTCCGTAAAATAAATCCTCAACATTTCATCAGAAACCTCAGCCAAAAAAGTCTTAGGTCCTATAGCATCGGAAGCTTCTTGGTGAGCAAAGTCTTCAACTCGTAACATATTTGTTGTTAGCCCGTTAAATTACAAAACGCGAATGATTCGTTTTCAAATTGAAATACCTATTTAATCATTCATTACTTTTTCTTTTTTTTGAGGTTAATTGTTATGCTAGCTCATGTAGATCTTCATAAATGCTTTAATTTCAACCTGACAACCATCGATTGGGCAAGGTTTTACTTCTGATGAGCATTCAGTAAGTGCTTTTTCCTTACACTCACTACAGTAAATGAGATGACCACATGGAAGAGAGATATGATTTGCAATTACTTTTTTTTCATGTGACTCAGACACACATTGAGCGAGTTTGCTTTGCTTAGGCTGATCTTTATCTTTTTTTACCGAATCAATTGATTTAGCATCATTTTTTAACAGTGTTGACGAATTCTCAACAGATGTAAAATCATTTTCAAAAGTATGTAAGGCTTCAATCATAAAACCTATTCGCTCAAAAGGTTTTCCATTTAACACTAAAACTTGTTCGATATCGTTTTGACTGTATCCTAGTTTTTTGCAAATAAGTTTCATTTCTTTGGTGTCATTGTTGTGCGTTATTTGTTTTACTTTTTCTCGATATTTTTCAACTCGTAGCTTACACCTTTTGCCTTTTTCCGTTCGCATGTAAACATCCTCAACATACTCTTCACCTTTACTGCTGAGTAAAAAATTACAGTCTGGGAACCATCGACAGTGTTCCTCCCACGGTAGATCACTCTCTTCCCATTCTTTAAGTTCACCTGAGCAAAAGAAGCATTTTACACTATCTCCGAACTTAGTATAGTAGAAACCTGCATTGGAAAGGAGTTTCATGGAGACTTTACCCTTCCATTGTTTGAAACTGTCTTCTCTAGATGTTTCAGTAGCAAAACGCGGTGTACCAGCACGATCAATTGATATACCTAGAGGTAATACTTCTGCAGTTAAATCTCCTCTTCTAGTTTTTTGTTCTTCCATCGTATAACTTTTGACAATTGAGATGTTTTTCATTTCATCTGCAAGTAGTTTCCTAGGTCTATACACACGATTGTGAGTGTTAAATCCTCTAACAAATCGACAAAACGGAAAACTTTTAGCATGTTCTTTCATCGGATGTTCATCTTCATCCTTCCAGTTTAGTAATACCCCTTGGCAAAAAGCACATCGAACAGCGTTGTCTTTTTCAAGGTTATAGAAACCAGCTCCAGCCATGTTTTCACCACAATGTTTACCTACTCGTCTCCAATTTGTAAGAAATGATTTTCTTCGATAACTTTCATCAAGCATTAAAGTCTCTCTTTCATAAAAAGAGAGTTCATTGTAAATGAACTTGAAAAAGTCCGTTGGGGAAAGTTGTGCAATAGTTTTTTGTAATTTTAATGACAAAAGACTACAGTGATTATCCGGATAAGTTGCGACGACATAAGTTATTGCAGTGGTATCAGGAAAAGTTCGTTGTAAAAACAACGACGAAGTAACGAGTAAACTATCATCTATCCATTCAGCGCAGTCTTTAGTATTTTCAAAGCAATTCCGAGTTTTTTGCATTTCTCTTTTTTCATTATAAATAGTGTTTGCTACATATCTGTTGTTTGTTACTCGACACATTATTTACATATAATATAAGTAGTAGCTTCAGTTATTACTCAAGTTGAAGTTTTGTTGGAAAGTTCTTTTCCTTTGATCTAGTTCGTTGTTATTCTAAAAAAAAAAATGATAATGCTTTATAGCAAAAAATAAAAAAAAGACTAAGGTTTCAATTTTTTTTCAATATACTTGAATTGATTACTATTGTAATAGAATGTAAATACTTACATCAGAAATGAAGACTTGTCTTTCTTTGAATTAAATGAATGATATTCCTAGTTGGTTGAACTTGAGCTGCTTTCTATAAAATTCGGATGAAGGAGTACTTTTTTTCATTTTGAAGTCCTGAAATAATAATAATAAAACATAATTAAAACTTACAACATTTTTTGATATCTTAAATAGTGAATAATCTTGTTAATAGTGAATAATCTTGTTTTTTTCAGAAAATGTCTTCATGTTTAAATTGATTACAATTAAAACAAAATATAGATACTTACATCACAAATGAAGACTTGTTTTCTTTGAATTAGATGAATTATACACATAGTTGTTTGAACTTCAGCTGTTTCCTATGTAATTCAAATGATAAAGAAGGAGTGCTGTAGTAGATGATGATGTAGTAGATCTTGTTCCTTCAGTTACTAACGATGAAGTGAATGCTTTCTGTATGGAAACAGTGCTTCTTATATAGCTTAAGTTGCACTGCTATGAATCAGCATTATTTTCACGTGAATGGAAACCGTTGCTTTCGCGGGAATAACAAAATTATTTTCACGCAAATACAAACCAATGCTTTCGCGGGAATAACTAATTTATTTTCCCGCGAATGGAACCTGTTGCTTTCGCGGGAATAAAAATTTTATTTTCCCGCGAATACAAACCAATGCTTTCGCGGGAATAAATACTTTATTTTCACGCGAATAGAACCTGTTGCTTTCGCGGGAATAAAACTTTTTATTTTCACGCGAATACAAACCAATGTTTTCGCGGGAATAAATACTTTATTTTCACGCGAATGGAAACCCTTGCTTTCGCGGGAATAAATAATTTATTTTCCCGCGAATGGAACCTGTTGCTTTCGCGGGAATAAGAATTTTATTTTCCCGCGAATACAAACCAATGCTTTCGCGGGAATAAATAATTTATTTTCACGCGAATGGAAACCGTTGCTTTCGCGGGAATAAATACTTTATTTTCACGCGAATGGAAACCCTTGCTTTCGCGGGAATAAATAATTTATTTTCCCGCGAATGGAACCTGTTGCTTTCGCGGGAATAAGAATTTCATTTTCCCGCGAATACAAACCAATGCTTTCGCGGGAATAAATATTTTATTTTCCCGCGAATACAAACCAATGTTTTTGCGGGAATAAATAATTTATTTTCCCGCGAATGGAACCTGTTGCTTTCGCGGGAATAAGAATTTTATTTTCCCGCGAATACAAACCAATGCTTTCGCGGGAATAAATAATTTATTTTCACGCGAATGGAAACTGTTGCTTTCGCGGGAATAAATATTTTATTTTCACGCGAATACAAACCAATGTTTTCGCGGGAATAAAAATGTTATTTTCCCGCGAATACAAACCAATGTTTTCGCGGGAATAAATAACTTATTTTCACGCGAATGGAAACCATTGCTTTCGCGGGAGTAAAAATTTTATTTTCACGCGAATAAAAACCAATGCTTTCGCGGGAATATCGCGTGAAAAACTGCTGAGTCATAGATATATTATAAAGAAGGTTTCACGAGATGTTTTTTCATAGGGTTAATTAGTACAGCTTTAGCTATTTAAGAACCACTGTTTTCACACAGAAAGCATCCAGTTCTACAATAGCTAGCAAAGAAGCAACATCTACACAGCAACTACTACATTTACTTGAAACTATAGAAAGACTTTCATTCAATAAGGTGAGAATCACTAAATAATTCTTTAACATATATTGATAAAAAACTTCAACTAGATTTGCTATAATACTTCAGAAAGTTAATTTTATGTTTTAATATTTTGTTCTTATTAATAAAAGATCAAATAATTTCACCATAATGCATCAGAAAAATTATTATGGTTTTGATTATGTGTTTATTTTATAAATATCTAGTTAGTTTATTCTTTTCAAAATATTTTTCAAATTCCATCCATTTGTTACATATTTTTTACTCTCTTTTCAGTTCCAACTTCCGACTGAACGCTCTGAATATGAATGAAGACCGTAATACCTCATTTCTCTCAACATTCGAACCATACTCTGATGATAAAGAAAATATCCCTCCTGATTCACATATAATAAGAAGGAAACTGAACACAATTCGACCAAAGCCATGGGATTCGGATAGAAATAAAACGATTGACTATACTTGGACTTTGAAAGCACCATCTCCTTCTCATCTTTCCTGCTTGTCAAAAAATGCTGCTAGTTTGCTCAATTCTTGCGATACCAATGACAGAGTAATGATTGGAAGGTTTCAACCACTTCACTTAAATCAAACGCCATCACTTCTCGAGATAGTCTCCATCGAAAGACCAACTGAGGATGTATATAAAAACTTATGCATTATCCGCTACAATGTCGAAACATTTGGCAACAGACGACAAGTGAGGTCTATGGTGAGAAATGAGGATTACAACAAATTAGCTCCAACACAACCAGATGTTCCAAAACTGGTGGTTTTTATGGGATTCGATTCAGACAAGCATCCAATCTTTCACCCTATCAACTTCCCATCCAATATTTCCCTTGAGGAAGCTAAACAGCTAAGTAGATTAATAAAAAAAAAAACACCTACTCAGTTGATCAGTATGGTTCGTATCGCAACACTCTCGCAATTTGCTGTTGGAAGTGTAATCAGTTTTGAATCTCCTCAAATATCAACTCAGTTAACATTACCTAATGGAGATGTGGTGATGGATGCGCTACTGGTAAACTACAGATGTTTGCAATATGATGGTTTGATGATGGGAGTTCTATATATACCTGAAAAACATGCTAGCAACGTCAAACAAATTGGAACAGGAGTCATACTTGTAAGAAATCGTGAAGTTAGTAGATTTGGTTATCATCGACATGATATAATCACATTCACAGCATTACAAGCGATAGAAACGGCTCAAAACCTATCCAACAAACTTGATGATTCCAACCAGATGAAGTACTTTACTACAGATGAGGTTGTTGAGAACAAGGTCTTAGTGCTTTCAATGGGAGTGGGAAACACATCTTCTACATCTTTGAGAGAACCAGCACCCCCTGGTGAAAACTATATTCAAAAAGAGCATGTCAGACAAGACAACATAGTGAGTATTTTTTATTTAATGTAAACTAACTGATATAAGTAATACTTCCAATTAGATAATATTTATTTATAAAGCCATTATTTTTTGTTTTGCTTTAGATAGATGAAAGAGAATCAAAAACACTTGATGAAAATTATGCTCAAGAAAAAACAAACCGAACAATATAACTTGGTGAGTTACTTCCCTTTACTATATAATGTTAACTAACCAATGTAAAAAGAACTATAATTCAAATTCATGTAATTATTTTACATTTTTGTTTAATCATCCTATACTAATACATAACTTTTTATTTTAGTTCATTATGGAATCAAAAGTACATAGAACAGAAGTCTTCCTTCCTAAGTTATAACATCAGTACAACAATGACGACATTGTAAAGAAAAAGACTATCAACCATTGATTGTCATTACAAGTTGTAGTGCTTTGAATTACTTAGTATTTACTAACTCTAGCTATATTATACAAGAATATTTTGCTACTTATTATGTAATAAATGTATATAATCATATATTGATTCAATGTAGTCTCCTCATTCTTCTCTCCTCTCTCTCAAAATATCATATGAGTTCGAGTTATGTAAAAAAATTATCAAAACTTGAATGTCATGCATTCAAAATCTATATGCTATAAGTTCAAATTAAGTAAAAAAATAATCAAAACTCAAATGCCACTTAAATGCCACTCAAATGCCACTCAAGTACCCCTCAAATGAAATACAATATAAACTCGGCGAATTCATCCAACGTCGTAACCCATTGCCTAAACTCCAAGATCTAATCCACAAAAAAACACTTGGTAGGGAGATCTGCTCATATATTACTACTCGTACCCATACAATAGCACACACACTAGTGTGTACCCACACAGTTGCACACACACTAATGCGTACCCATTCAATATCACACACACTAATGCGTACCCATACAATTGCACACACAGACATGTGTACCCATACAATAGCACACACACTAGTGCGTAAACACAATAGCACACACACACTAATGTGTACCCACACAATAGCACACAGGGGTGTAGAGTAAACAGGGTTGTAGAGTAAACAAGGGCGTAGAGACAACAGGGGTGTATACTCAACAGGGGTGTAGAGTAAACAGGGGTCTAGAGTAAACAGGGGTGTAGAGTAAACAGATGTGTAGAGTAAACAGGGGTGTAGAGTAAACAGGGGTGTAGAGTAAACAGGGGTGTGCAGTAAACTGTGGTGTATAGTAAACAGGGGTGTAGAGTATACAGGGGTGTAAAGTAAACAGAGGTGTAGAGTAAATAGAGATATAGAGTAAAAAGGGGTGTAGAGTAAACAATGGTGTAGAGTAAACAGGGGTGTAGAGTAAACAGGGTTGTAGAGTAAACAGGGGCGTAGAGACAACAGGGGTGTATACTCAACAGGGGTGTAGAGTAAACAGGGGTCTAGAGTAAACAGGGGTGTAGAGTGAACAGGAGTGTAGAGTAAACAAGGGTGTAGAGTAAACAGGGGTTTAGAGTAAACAGGGATGTAGAGTAAACAGGGGTGTAGTGTAAACAGGGGTGTAAAGTAAACAGGGGCGTAGAGTAAACAGGGGTGTAGAGTAAACAGGGGTGTAGAGTAAACAGGGGTGTAGAGTAAACAGGGGTGTAGAGTAAACAGGGGTGTAGAGTAAACAGGGGTGTAGAGTAAACAGGGGTGTATAGTCAACAAGGGTGTAGAGTAAACAGAGGTGTAGAGTAAACAGGAGTGTAGAGTAAACAGGGGTGTAGAGTAAACAGGGGTGTAGAGTAAACTGGGGTGTAGAGTAAACAGGGGTGTAAAGTAAACAGAGGTGTAGAGTAAACAGGGGTGTAGAGTGAACAGGGGTAGAGTCACAAAGTATTTCAATTGTAAAAGTTGATCTGGGTAAGCATTTGAATGCGTTTTGTCCAGTCGTTGCCAGCCTGATTCCGGGGAAAAACACTATAAGTTATCAGTTTTTGATTGATACAGATCTGCGTTCTTTTGTTCCAAGTGACACAAGGAATGGTAATAGCAGTTGAGACTTATGCAGTAGTTGTGCAGTCGAGAAGTTTTTGATATTTGTCAGAAGTAACATTTATATATATATTATATAATCATTATAATATCATTTAATATTCGCCATTTCAGAGGAATACTTATTTATCTATCATAACAAATAACTAGCTGTTTCTCAATGATAAAAAAACACAAATAAACCAAAAAATAATAATAGTTTGGATGTACAAAAACTTCCTTGGATTTAGAAATAAAGTTGTGAGAGCAGAGTATTTTATAATTGTAGTTCATGCACAACATTTCGGATTTGCCAAAATTATTTATCAGAATTTAGAATGTGTGGATGCGGATGAAGAAGATCATAAGGTGAACCACTCCTGGACAGTTTAAGCCCGCATTGAGCATTGCATTAAAAAAAAAATAACAGATTATGCTCTCACCAATTTTGATCACAGATGATGTAACATCATATTGGAGTTGTTTCCTTAATTCGAAACAAGAAACTTGAGAACACAACTCCAACAAATTTAGCTCTATCAAGTTCTACAACGGTTTTGGTTGCATTTATAAGCTCATCTGTTATGAATTGGGACAGCCTCAGACAGCAAACGAGATTAACATTGATTTGGGTTTAACACGATGTAAACAGGTTAAATCAAAAACGAATATACAGATTTAATATTGGAGTTGTTTCCTTAATGGTAAACTAAGTTATATGGAGTACATAACTCCAACAATCCTTTCTAGTTCAAATAATAGTAATGGTTTTTTTCTTATACAGTCAGTTTATATATAGCTACCGAACAGCCACTTTTACAAAACACCCGTTTCTACATATTTCAGCATCACTGAATCTGCTAGCATGTAATTCATATAGATATTCTACTGCACTGCCTGCTCCTATAGCCATCAAGGAGTCGGTGTACATACATCAGTGGGAGATAGAGTCAACGGTGTCTACCGACACACGAACTCAAGTATAAAACAACCTGCCTTTGATTTTGTAGCTTGTACCTACAGGGGCTAATATTTACCTGCAGATGATACCTACTACATAGACATCTAACCAGAGACTAACAATATTCACGACTAGACCGAAACCTGATTCTATACGACATTCCGTAGACGTTGATCTGAGAGAATAACGTCACATTAAGTTTCTTGGTTTTATTCGTTTCGACACAAAAGTCTAGTAATGGAAAAAAGTTGGCGGCAAAGGAAATGTCGGGGCCCAAGGCGCAATAGCACTGCAGCTACTCGAGGCGCCAGGCCTGGTATGCTGGCAGTCAGCAGCCGTCTCTACATCAGGCGGAGTAGACGATGTCTCAGAGCTTGCCCGAAGCAATTCTCCCTTCTAATAGATCGAATCGAACTCGGCAGCCCATTCCACATAGAAGCACACCGGTAACTCACTCTGTGATGTCCTGCAGCAGTGGTTGATTTAGGTAGAAGCAGGGTAAGTTGGGAAGCATGAGTCAAGTATTTGTGATGCAAGTGAGATTGGGTAGAGTAGAAAGTTTTGTGAGCAAGTATTAGTAGTTTGTATATGTATATTTAATGAACAGGTAAAATTAATGAGTTCTGGAACAGAGGTATTGTGTGAATAGTAACAGACAATTTATATATTGTTCACGATAATTTGTTTTGCAGAAGGTGGATTTGGTTAAGATAAGTGGTTCCAGCATTTTCCCAGGATTCAACACAATAATTAATTTTTGAATTAATGAAACAATTGCAAACTAAAAGAAATATTTTTCTTGGTAAAAATCTCGAGCATTTAAATAGCATTCTATGTTAGGTCTTTGATTTCTGCAAAGTTTTTCAATCTATAATTTCGAAGACAAATTTTTTGTCAATTTCAACTCTTAAAAACTTTATTGAGGATTTCTATTCCAAATAAAAGTTGCCAGTTTAAATTAAATTGCTCTTTAATGAGCGTATGTTTTGGTGAGTTTTTAATACAATATAATTAGTTTTATCTATACTTAAAGTAAGTTTGTTTGAGTCGCACCAGTTTCTCACAAGTTTTAATTTTTCAGTTATTTTGTCCACATGTGCCCAAGTGTACAACGAGAGACAATAACTCCCCAGACTTCCGTTCAAATAAAATACATTCACGCATACAATGCACATACTTGGCTGCACACTTACTGCTGAGAGAGGCAATCTGACTGGGAGAGGTAGTCGACAGCTCGCTCTGCATTCTCCACATTGGACAGGAACAGACGGTAATTTTGTTGCAGGCAGAGGGTATAGTAGTCTGCAGAGACTTGGGCTTGCACAAACGTCTACCAAGTAAAATTGTATCAATCGTAAGAAATTGAATTATCTACAACTATACCACTGTCTGTGCGCACTTGTGTATGCCTGTACCACTGTCTGTGCACACTTGTGTATGCTTGTACCACTGTCTGTGCACACTTGTGTATGCTTGTACCACTGTCTGTGCACACTTATGTATGTTTGTACCACTGTCTGTGCAAACTTGTGTATGCCTGTACCACTGTCTGTGCACACTGGTGTATGCCTGTACCACTGTCTGTGCACACTTGTGTATGCCTTTACCACTGTCTGTGCACACTTGTGTATGCTTGTACCACTGTCTGTGCACACTTGTGTATGCCAATACCACTGTCTGTGCACACTTGTGTATGCCTGTACCACTGTCTGTGCACACTTGTGTATGCTTGTACCACTGTCTGTGCACACTTGTGTATGCTTGTACCACTGTCTGTGCACACTTGTGTATGCTTGTACCACTGTCTGTGCACACTTGTGGTTGCCTGTACCACTAGTAGTAATATATGAGCAGATCTCCCTACCAAGTGTTTTTTTGTGGATTAGACCTTGGAGTTGAGGCAATGGGTTACGGCGTTGAATGAATTCGCCGAGTTTATATTGTATTTCATTTGAGGGGCATTTGAGTGGCATTTGAGTGGCATTTAAGTGGCATTTGAGTTTTGATTATTTTTTTACTTAATTTGAACTCATATGACAGCTAGATTTTGAATGTATAGCATTTAAGTTTTGATAATTTTTTACATAACTCGAACTCATATGATATTTTGAGAGAGAGGAGAGAAGAACAAGGAGATATAACTACATTAAACCAATATATGATTATATACATTTATTACATAATAAGTAGGAAAATAACCTTGTATAATATACCTAGAGTTAGTAAATACTAAGTAATACAAAGCACTACAACTTGTAATGACAATCAATGCATAGTATTTTTCTTTACAATGACGTCATTGATGTACTGATGTTATATCTTAGGAAGGAAGACTTCTGTTCTATGTACTTTTGATTCCATAATGAACTGAAATAAAAAGTTATGTATTAGTATAGGATGATTAAACAAAAATGAAAGTTATGTATTAGTATAGAATGGTTAAACAGAAATTTAAAACAACTACAAAATTTTACTAAATAGTATTTTTTTTATTAATTATTACCTTATCATCAAAAATTGACTGTTAATCGGATGTTTTTGTAGCTCGTCGTGCCTTACGTTGTTGAGTCCTTACCCTTCTAGCTTGTCTTTGAGCGGACTGTCGCTGCATGTTTCTTCTTTTTAGAGCAAGATCTTTACGAGCACACTCGATAGAAATTGGTGTGCTTACCTGTTCTAGTTGATATTGTCGTTGTTGTAATACATCATGTAACCTCTGAATGTCTGATGTAACATCATTCCCTAAGAGCTTTAATGTTAGAAAAGATTCCGTTCGAAAACTATTTAGCTGTTGTATCAAGTCTTTCTGTATGAATTTACAATTGTTTGAGATAATTCGCACTCTCTCTTCAATTTTTTTATTGCATATGTTTTGTAGAAGTATCAAGTCCTCTTGAGTCAAAGGTTTAGGCTGAGTTTCTGATTCTGTGTTGTTAACTATTTCCATTTTTTGTGGTTGAATCTAAAAAAATACAGATGATTAATTTTTTTCAGTTGTTTTAGTATAATAAATAATGTATGAGTAAAAACTGTAATTTATTAAGTTTTTACCTTGATGCTCTGCTAATAGCTGTAGTAGATGTTGCTTCTCTGTTAGCCATTGTAGAACTGGATGCTTTCTGTGTGAAAACGATGACTCTTATATAGCTAAAGTTGTACTGCTTAAACCCTATGAACACCATCTCGTGTCAATCTCTATGAATCAGCATTTTTTCACGCGAAGAAAAGTCAATGTTTTCGCGGGAATAAATGAATTATTTTCACGCGAATACAAACCAATGCTTTCGCGGGAATAAATACTTTGTTTTCACGCTAATACAAACCGTTGCTTTCGCGGGAATAAAACTGTTATTTTCACGCGAATACAAACCAATGCTTTCGCGGGAATAAATAATTTATTTTCACGCGAATGGAAACCGTTGCTTTCGCGGGAATAAATAATTTATTTTCATGATAATGAACCATATATATATATATATATATATATATATATATATATATATATATATATATATATATATATATATATATATATATATATATATATATACATTTGTATAAATTTATAAATGTAACTGCAACAAAATTGTAAAAGATAGTATAAAATAACTTACTCATTTGTTGTAGGAATATTGCTAGCCATTTTTTGTTGTTTTGCAGACTAATACTTGAAATGAAGTACAAATGAAAACTAATACTGCTTAGAAAAAATACTTTCTCTTATATACAAAACATTGAAGTCATTTATCAAAATTAATTCGTAGACTGATTTTCTGATCATTACTATGATAAATGATATTGTTTCTTAAAAAAAGGGGAAGTTAAAATGGGAAGTTGGTTAAAAAAATAGGAAGATAGAGATTAGATAGACTAATAAGCTTAAGCTCTACATACACTCCTGTAAACTTCCTTTCTACCTAGCTAAAATTTTTGAATGTAGAGCATTGGATAAACAAATTTTACAAGTCCTAGATTGATACTCTTTTCAATATATCTAGCTAGGTCGAAACTTACAATTCATTTGAATGACAATTCACATCCTTCAAACATATTTTATAGCAAAAATATGTGTGATTAATTAGTTCAATTGCAGTTCATTGATATGCTCTACTACAACACACACTACTTCGAACTATGTAGTCAACTGAACATATCCACAAACAATCATATAGATACATCAACAGCAAAACATTGATGCAGTGTAGTTCCATCTTTATATCATCAGACAGTAAATTAAAATGTGAGAGCTTCAATTATAGTTTACAACATTAAGTATGAGTTAGGAATGTAATAAATACTTTACAGGTATCTGATAGCATTTAAATATGTATATGTAACATATAACTCTTGATTTATTAGACAAAACAGCAATTCCTAAAAATAGAAAATACACTATGTATGTTGATACATTGTTTGTATTTCACACAAAAAACAATGAGATATTTTAAGAAAAGTAACAGCAGTCTAACTAACAAAACAAGTCATACTTTGTTCATGTTTTTTTAGTTGATACCGGAGATAACTAGAATTAGAGGTATAACCACAAATCCGTTTTGTTGGAAGTGAGTTGGATTTCTCATTAAATTTTGGTGAAAGATTGTACCTGTATTAACTAATATGTAATCAAACACAATAAAAACAGGAGATAAATGCAATTAAGCTCTCTTCCTTTTTAGGTTGAATTGATAAACCTATAATTCCGACGTCTATGGATGTTCGTTGTTTGTTTTAAATAGAAATAACATGATAATAAATAGTGCTTAGGTGTAATTAATGACTTTTCTCGAGCGACTTTATAACGCATAACATTAAAAAGATCAAAACATATAGGATTAGGCGAGAGATGGTGATTAATGACTTTTCTGGAGTGAGTTTATTAGTGAAGTGACACTTGCGTTATATTATAATTAATTACTTTTTAAAAACTTGTGAAAATGAACTGGTAACATTACGTCGACTGAAATAATACCTAAAACGTCTCGCATAAATTTTGATCTGACCGAAAATGGACTGAAAACCTTTAGGGCGAGTACAAAATTATCGTAACTCGCTATAGCGGATATTCTAAGAAATATTTATTTTCTCGTTGCTAACTTAAAGTAAATATTTGTAACGGATGTCACATGATCTCAATCGATTTTTGCCAACTGAATCACTTAGTTACTCGTAAACATTTGATACTCGCTTGATTTTTTTTTGATAACAGCAATGTCCCAATTGTGTTTATCGTAAATATTTCAAAAACGGATATTGCGTGTTTTAGTTGGTTTTTCCTACTGAATCGCTTAGTTACTCGTAAACATTTGAAAATTGTTTAATTTTTTCGTTGATAAAACATGTCGCAAGTATCTTTTAACAAATATTATCGTGATTTCAATCAGTTTTCCTTACTAGATTACTTAGTTACTCATCAACATTCATAATTGCTTTTATTAATAGTCGTTGCAAAGCAATGTTGTATTTAAAAAATATTACTACGATTCCAACCAATTTCCTTACTGAATTACTTAATTACTCGCCGGTATTTCATAATTTCTTTCACTAATAATTACAAAGTAATATTGTAAATATATAATGCAGTAGATACTAAATTGACACAAATTTTATTCATATGATTTTAAAACTTAACTAATGTAGTTTTTTACCAGAAATAATAATAACTTTTAAACAAAATCAAAAATTAACGCTGATTACATGTATGGTAAACATAATAACTGTAAATATATATATATATATATATATATATATATATATATATATATATATATATATATATATATATATATATATATATATATATATATATATATATATATATATATATATATATATATATATATATAACTAAAAGAAATATTTATGCTCAAGTCTCCTCTCTCTCTCCTCTAACCTCTCTCCTCTTAACTCTCTCTAGATATATACAAATACAGTTATTTTTATATGTAGACTCGATCTCGAATGCTGATGATATGTAGTCTCAAGTGGATAAATGAAGTTAAAGTACTTTGTATTACACAAAATTTACTGTAAATTTTAATCATCTAGAAGACTAATGCTCCCCTTTCTCCTCTCTCCTCTTCCCCTCTCTCCTCTCTCTCAAGATATCATATGAGTCGGAATTACAAATGTATTACACAAAATTTACTGTAAATTTTAATCATCTAGAGGACTAATGGTATCCTCTCTCCTCTCTCTCAAGATATCTCCTCTCTCTCCTCTAACTTCTCTCCTCTCTCCTCTCTCCCCTCTCTAGATGTATACAAATACAACTATTCTTATATGTAAACTCGATCTCGAATGCTGATGATATGTAGTCTCAAGTGAATAAATGAAGTTAAAGTACTTTGTATTACACAAAATTTACTGTAAATTTTAATCATCTAGAGGGCTAATGCTCCCCTTTTTCCTCTCTCCTCTTTCCCTCTCTCCTCTCTCTCAAGATATCATATGAGTCGGAATTACAAAAAATTATCAAAACTTAAATGTCATACATTCAAAACCTAGATACCCTATGAGTTAGAATTATGTATATAAGTATGTAAAAAAATTATCAAAACTTGAATGCCATACATTCAAAATCTATATGCCATATAAGTTCAATTCAAGTAAAAAAATAATCAAAACTCAAATGCCACTTAAATGCCACTCAAATGCCACTCAAATGCCTCTCAAATGAAATACAATATAAACTCGGCGAATCCATCCAACGTCGTAGCTCATTGCATAACCCCCAAGGTCTGATCCACAAAAAAAACACTTGGTAGGGAGATCTGCTCATATATTACTACTACCACTGTATGTGCACACTTGTGTATGCTTGTACCACTGTCTGTGCACACTTGTGTATGCTTGTACCACTGTCTGTGCACACTTGTGTATGCCTGTACCACTGTCTGTGCACACCTGTGTATGCCTGTACCACAACACTATGAGAAGTTTAAACCTGCGGTACAAATAGCCCATCGAACGATGGGAGGAAACGACCATATAAGGCAGCAGTATAGTAAATATACGGCTCGGGAAAGAGCAATAAATGCGCCAGGCAGCTATAAAATACCGCCGTGTGATATTGCGGTAGATTTTGGTGAAAAATACTAGTGAGCAGGGTGTTCGCTACACCACTTATCCACTCTATGCGCTGGCGATGCACCTACGGTCATCGGTAAGATGCTGTGCCAGTAGCAGAGCCATACTGTGCTGGTAGCAGAGGCATTTGAGTGGCAAGGCCGGTACCGAGCCGGTACCGAGCCGGTAGTGACCTCTACAGAGTCGGTAGTGACCTCCACAGGGCCGGTATGCTGCCACAGGGCCGGCAAAAGATTGCTGCCTTAGCTGAGGAACTTGGAAATTAGCCAGAACTTCTCACCAAGCCAGGAGCCAAAGATATCTACCCTAACATCGACGGTAACCAGGACCACAAGCTAAATGGAGCCTTGGGACCTAATGGAACAGCCTGATTGGCCAGCAGGAGATAGGACTCCGCCCATAGCCACTTGGCACCTCCCTTATTTACTCTCTATTGATTACCTGATTGGTGGACTATTTATATAAGCACTTACATTGGTTTGTTTACTTCCTGTACTGTTATTCTTATATGTTTGATACTTGTGGGCTCTCCTATAAAAGGAGAGACATTTCATGTGTTCTGTGCATTCATTCCTATGTTGTCATGGCATATGTTCTTATATTGCTAACCCTAGAGGAATAATTACCCTCAGGACTGTCATAGAGAATATCGCCATTAATACAAGCACTACACGGTACTGTTTGTTTGAGCCATGGGCTCCTGCCTTACCGAGTAATTCGGTTACCCTGCACAGTTGTCACTGTCATTCATCACAGTGTCCCCTCTGGAGAGAGGTACAATACTCGAGACTAGTGGATGTCCGTGGTAACAGACCGGAATCCATTACAATATTACATAACTTGGTGTAAGAAATGTATCTCAACAATATGTAATTAACAGTAATTTAAGATAATATAACTTGGTCAATCATAACATATTGAAAAAACAATTTATAAGAATCAACATAATGCAGAACATCACAACTGATTCAGGTTTGTTAAGTGAGCCCAAAAAGGAAAACAATAAACCACCAGTTAGCCAGTGAAATGTATACAAAAAACATATCTCTCAGACTAGGAGTAGAAAAGCTAGAGATTGACTCAGTCTACCAACAAGTGCACCTCTGGGAGGGGTACCTGCGTCTGCATGTCTTATTGAAACAGGAAGAAACATGTGCAACTTTCACGGCAGATATACGCTACAATCTACCTTTCACTGCAGATATACGCTACAATTTACCTTTCACTGCAGATATACACTACAAGGTACCTTTCACTGCAGATATACGCTACAATCTACCTTTCACTGCAGCCATACTCTACAATCTACCTTTCACTGCAGATATACATACAAGGTACCTTTAACTGCAGATATACTCTACAATCTACCTTTCACTGCAGATATACGCTACAATCAACCTTTCACTGCAGATATACACTACAAGGTACCTTTCACTGCAGATATACGCTACAATCTACCTTTCACTGCAGATATACTCTACAATCTACCTTTCACTGCAGATATACGCTACAATCTACCTTTCACTGCAGATATACGCTACAATCTACATTTCACTGCAGATATACACTGCAATCTACCTTTCACTGCAGATATACATTATAAGCAACTTTCAAGTCCGTTACTCACTGATTGGATGCTTTTATCGAGAAGCCAGACAAACAAACAGCTGGACAGATGAGACAGACAAGACATATGGACAGATGAGACATATGGACAGATGAGACGGATGAGACAGATGGACAGATGAGACGGATGAGACAGATGAGACATATGGACAGATAAGACAGATGGACAGATGAGACGGATGAGACAGATGAGACGGATGAGACAGATGGACAAATGAGACAGATGAGACGGATAGATAACTAACAGGTAGAACAAAACCATCAGTTTGCTCATTTTGCCAAACATTTTCCAAAAAACTCATAAGTTTTTCAACTACACTGTAGTTATCCACCCCAACTGTAGCTACCCCCCCCCGCAATATATTTATCCACCCCCCACTCTAGTTATGGCCACCAAAAATGTTTCAGACTTTCTGGGCTCACGAAAATTCTGCACGCGCGGAATCTTTAGAGAGAAAAGTTTGTTATTAAGTTCTAGAGTCTATCATGAATTAGTTTCGGAGAAAAATCGTTTGTCTGCTGATTAATAAATGTGTAAACTGGAGTCATTAACTGTGAAATATTGGTTAACTTTTACTTTGGAACCCTTTTGTGAAATAAAATAGCTTTTGCCATTGAAGTTAAAACTTGGAAGAAATGATAATGTAAGACAAAAGTGTCACTCAACCATGTAATTTATTATTGACATCTGCGCACCATTTGGTACAACTGGCAGCCTGATAAAGTTTCAAATAACGGAAAACTCACTTGCCTCCAAAAGTCTCATTCATTGAAAGCCACTAGTGATTGGATAAAACGTATTCCCACACACAAATCTGTGATTTGTTGTCAACCGGTCTGAGATTCATTAGTCACTTTTCCAAGATTAACTAGCTGTAATTTGTAAACTTCTAAAATGACTAACTTGCTCAACTCTGAATGGGGAAACATGAGCATTACTTGACTAGCGAGGGTTTCTTTCTTAAGGACTTGGAAAGGCAAAGAGTCAAAACGTTTGGTAGAAAAAAACAAACGATGAAGCGCAAACAAATGATATTGTAGTGGATTTCGGGGGGCCGACCAAACGTCCACCAACAACGCCTCACCCAGAGGTTAACTTCCAACAGAGGAGTATGCCAACTCCACAACTGTTCTCGGAGCCCACGGCTCAAACGTACAACTCAATGTCTTGTTGAGTAAACCATACTTTATTACACAGAATAACTAGCAACGTATAATAAGGGTAATTGTATCATGCTACTTGGCTTAAGCACAGGTAGAATCCCAATACAATACAATGAATGAGGTGAAGTGTTCTGCCTTTTATAGGCAGAGCAGGATTAAAACATATGCCCAGAGAAGGGGCAACAAATCAGCAATGGCAGGAAGTGTTTACACTAATCAGAATACAAGATATAAATATGCAATACAATCATTGGCTAATATGGGGTTAAATATGCAAGGCGCCTAGAAGTAGGGGGCGGAGCTTCTCAGTCAATCTTGCTGATTCATGATGGTGCAATCAGTAGCTCTAGTTCCTGGTCCTTATGGCTTGTGGTCCTTGGCTTTGGTCTTGTTGGAGGACAGCTATGTTGTAAAGTCGGCTCTCGCACCTTTGGTATCAATTTAAGTTCTCAGGCTATAGCAGTTCTTTCCTCACCGACCCGGTATAGGTTTGGTAGTGGCACTGCAGGGCCGGTAGTGCATGCTGCAGGGCCGGCAGGGTGTGCTGCAGGGCCGGTGGTGCCTCTGCAGGGCCGGCAGTGAATGCTGCAGGGCCGGTGGTAAATGCCGCAGGGCCGGTAGGGTTTTTACCGGCTGGCTTGCTTATGTTCTGGCTGTGCCAGGCTCTATTTAGGCTTGTCTGACACTCAGCAGTTGTCAGGGGGACCTTGCGCAGTGGTAGTAGTCACAAAATTCCACCACAATATCACATTTATCTCTTGGAATTTCAGTCGCTTTATGCTCCAACGCACCCTAGGATTCAGGCGCTTTTAGCGAATTTTCCAGGTTTTGAATTTAATTTAAAATTTACTCGTTAGGGTTAGAGAGTTGAATTTTATTGCATCTGATTGAAAAAAGTCTCCTCTACAAATTCACGTAAAATATTATTAAACCACCTTACGAAAACACCATGAATAATCAGTATACATGCACTGTGTTTTTCGGTTATTTTTCGCTATGAAACAATGACCGACATGCACTATCTGCTCTCCTACACTCAAAATAATGCTCAAAAACCCTCTTTCTTTGCATGGTTGGAACGGCAATAAATTTCTGACCCTAGCAATGCATTTTATTTTAAAAGACAATCGGTAAATTTTGTTGACATGCTCTCAAATTTGAAACCTTCATTGCTCGAGAATAAAATACATTTTCAAGAAACAAACTTTTTCATTAAAAAATTAATTGCATGAACATAAACAGAGCTACAGCCAAAAGGTTTTCATCACACGGTAGAAAATCTTCTCTCCTACCTGATAGTACAAAAAATTATTTATTTTATGATTTTTGATTGTCACGAAATGTCTCAAAACTGGCATACCGCTGTGTGTTTTGGGTTATCTTCTCTTTGAACTTGGATTTTAGGCACTGCTGGCCAGTCAGGTTCATAAAATTGTCATCATAAGAATCAGCTGAATTTTTTATGTTAGATACTTGCTTGTTTTTGTGGCTGAAGGTATCAGAACAGCTTGTGAGGTAACCTTTGTGACCGCATCTCTATAAAAAAATAAGCGGTTGAGTGCACAAGGATATTAGCTGTTGCAGCCACAGACATGCACGCGGTCAATGGGCTATAACGTCGTTTAAAATTTACTGACAGCAAAAAGATTTACATATTACGAGAGATGGACTTCACCCTATTTCCCAGTACAAAAAATTAGTGCATTCATGAAAGTTAGTGGCAACAAGAAATCACCAAACTGAAAAAAACAACTTTTTTTAGCGTTTTTTTTTTCAATTTAACACAAGATAGCTGCTTACTGAAACAAGATACGACAAAATAGTGGCCACCAACGGAAAGAACAGAGTTTTCTCACCCCGAGAGACAATTGGTAAGCAGCTAAACTGCTTATAACAAGTGCAATGGTTTATTTTGTAAACGCGTATCAGATTGAAAATTTGTGACCCAGTTGCACTGGTATGCCTGCCAAAGTAGTCATGAACATGCATGCAGTCAATGGCCAATATCATCGCAAATAACGTACTGACAGCAAAAAAGTTTACATATTATGAGAGACAAGACCCCAACCTATACATCAGTATAAAAAAGTTTTCATCAGTGTGCAATAGAACAATTTTCTTTCCAAAAAACTTTTGTATCATATTTTAGTTCAAAAATTGTTGAAGTTTGTAGCTCGCAGATCATACTGCAGACCGATAGACATGTACCATGAACCACAAATGTTTCAAATCAACTACATCTGCGTGACAAACACACCAGCAGTGAACTCAGACCTATACCACAGTTCCTTAGGGTGAGAAACTTGCGGATTATGTATATGTGTGGTAGTACAAATGAGCTAACCTAGAATGAGAAGTATACTACTGTAAACCCTACTAGCACCACTTCCATGTCATCTCCCAAGAGGCAGGTGCAACATGACGTCGTTACCATTTTTTATTGTGGAGGTTCACCAACAGCCACTGCCATTGAATATAACTGAATGACTAATAACCGAATGACTGATAACTATCTGTGCAAACTACGTGAAATCTAGTTAGAATTTAGAATGAACAGGCAGTGACCGTAGTCCTATACCACACTACCCAGGGATTGTAGCCCAGTTGGGGAACACACACACACACAGGATTATTACAAGTACTACAATTACATACATAATACGGGTACATGCTACGATCTATTACTACAACTTAGCATTGTTCATTGGGCACTGTGCGGCATTAACGCGTTATCACAGTGACACCAATGACAACATTTCTAGTACTACAACAACACGTACGATACGTTACCTTTTACACTTACAGCGATACCTACTACAGTACGTACTACGACTTACTACTACAACTTAACGTTGTTCATTGGGCACTGTGCGGCATTAACGCGTTATCACAGTGACACCAATGACAACTTGTCAAGTTCTACAACTAGATACACATACAATAGATCAAGTACCAGAAAGACATAAGTAACACAGAGTATTTATTCACACCACCCATACAAACAGACATACTCGCCAGCAGGAGCCGCAAAACTATAACCGGGGTGGAGAAGTTGAAAGTTCTGATTTTCAAAATAATATAAAAAATAAAAAGCTAAAATAAATAATTCAAAGAATAATCAATTCAATGTTATTATTATGTATTATTATTGAACTACCAGTAGTAATATATGAGCAGATCTCCCTACCAAGTGTTTTTTTGTGGATTAGACCTTGGGGTTGAGACAATGGGTTACGGCGTTGGATGAATTCGCCGAGTTTATATTGTATTTTACTTGAGGGGTACTTGAGTGGCATTTGAATGGCATTTAAGTGGCATTCGAGTTTTGATTAGTTTTTTACTTAATTTGAACTTATATGGCATATAGATTTTGAATGTATGGCATTCAAGTTTTGATAACTTTTTTACATAACTCGAACTCATATGGTATCTTGAGAGAGAGGGGAGAGGAGAGAGGAGAGAGGAGAGATGGGAGATGAGAGAGGAGAGAGAGAGAGAGAGAGAGGAGAGAGATTTTTTAGTTTTCTATACATTCATGTATATATGGTTAGTTATGTACATATTTATGGCTATATTTATATCTACATAGAGAGAGGAGATATATCTACATTGAACAAATATATTGATCAAAAATGAAAATTATATGATTATATACCTGATTACATAATAAGTAGGGAAAATCTTCTGGAGAGAGGGGAGAGGAGAGATGAGAGAGGAGAGAAGAGAGAGGAGAGAGAGGAGAGATTTTTTTTAGTTTTTATACATTTATGTATATATGGATAATTATGTACATATTTATGGATATATTTACATTTACATCATTGAATAATATACATTTATTACATAATAAGTATATTAAATGCTATAAAATATGTTGGAAAATTACCAAATTAGACCTCTAGATGGTTAAAATCTACAGTATTTGGGAAATAACTGCAAGAGAGGAGAGAGGAGTATTTGGTAGAGGAGAGAGTATGTTGAGAGAGAGGAGAGATAAAAAGAGGAGAGAGGAGAGAGGAGATATATCTACATTGAATAAATACAGTGATTAAAAATGAAACAATATGTGAATATATACATTTATTGTGTAATAAGTAGGGAAAATCTCATACAATATAGCTAGAGTCAGTAAATATTAAATAATACAAACTTAGGAAGGAAGACTTCTGTTCTATGTACTTTTGATTCCATAATGAACTAAAATAAAAAGTTATGTATTAGTATAGAATGGTTAAACAGAAATTTAAAACAACTACAAACTCTTACTAAATAGTACTTTTTTATTAATTATTACCTTATCATCAAAAATTGACTGTTAATCGGATGTTTTTGTAGCTTTTCGTGTCTTACGTTGTTGAGTCCTTACCCTTCTAGCTTGTCTTTGAGCGGACTGTCGCTGCATGTTTCTTCTTTTTAGAGCAAGTTCTTTACGAGCACACTCGATAGAAATTGGTGTGTTTACCTGTTGTAGTTGATATTGTCGTTGTTGTAATACATAATGTAATCTCTGAATGTCTGACGTAACATCATTCCCTAAGAGCTTTAATGTTAGAAAAGATTCAGTTCGAAAACTATTTAGCTGCTCTATCAAGTCTTTCTGTATGAATTTACAATTGTTTGAGATAATTCGCACTCTCTCTTCAATTTTCTTATTGCATATGTTTTGTAGAAGTATCAAGTCCTCTTGAGTCAAAGATTTAGGCTGAGTTTCTGATTCTGTGTTGTTAACTATTTCCATTTTTTGTCATTGAATCTGAAAAAAAACAAAAAAAACAGATGATTAATTTTGTTCAGTTGTTTTAGTATAATAAATAATATATGAGTAAAAACTGTAATTTATTAAGTTTTTACCTTGATGCTCTTCTAATAGCTGTAGTAGATGTTGCTTCTCTGATAGCTGTTGTAGAACTGGATGCTTTCTGTGTGAAAACTATGACTCTTATATAGCTATAGTTGTACTGATTAAACCCTATGAACACCATCTCGTGTCAATCTCTATGAATCAACATTTTTTCACGCGAAGGAAAGTCAATGCTTTCGCGGGAATAAATAAATAATTTTCACGCGAACACAAACCAATGCTTTCGCGGGAATAAATAAGCTATTTTCACGCGAATGGAAACCGTTGCTTTCGCGGGAATAAATAATTTATTTTCACGCGAATAGAAACCAATGCTTTCGCGGGAATAAATACTTTATTTTCTCGCGAATAGAAACCAATTCTTTCGCGGGAATAAATAATTTATTTTCACACGAATAGAAACCAATGCTTTCGCGGGAATAAATAAACTATTTTCACGCGAATGGAAACCGTTGCTTTCGCGGGAATAAATAATTTATTTTCACGCGAATAGAAACCAATGCTTTCGCGGGAATAAATGATTTTATTTCCCGCGGATGAAAGTCAATGTTGTCGCGGGAATAAATACTTTATTTTCACGCGAATGGAAACCGTTGCTTTCGCGTGAAAATAAAATATTTATTCCCGCGAAAGCATTGGTTTCTATTCGCGTGAAAATAAAGTATTTATTCCCGCGAAAACAACGGTTTGTATTCGCGTGAAAATAAAGTATTTATTCCCGCGAAAGCAACGGTTTCCATTCGCGTGAAAATAAAGTATTTATTCCCGCGACAACATTGACTTTCATCCGCGGGAAATAAAATCCTTTATTCCCGCGAAAGCATTGGTTTCTATTCGCGTGAAAATAAAATATTTATTCCCGCGAAAGCAACGGTTTCCATTCGCGGGAAATTAAATCATTTATTCCCGCGAAGGCAACAGTTTGCATTCGTGTGAAAATAAAGTACTTATTCCCGCGAAAGAATTGGTTTCTATTCGTGTGAAAATAAATTGTTTATTCCCGCGAAAGCATTGGTTTCTATTCGCGTGAAAATAAAATATTTATTCCCGCGAAAGCAACGGTTTCCATTCGCGTGAAAATTATTTATTTATTCCCGCGAAAGCTTTGGTTTGTATTCGCGTGAAAATAATTCATTTATTCCCGCGAAAGCATTGGTTTCTATTCGCGTGAAAATAAAATATTTATTCCCGCGAAAGCAACGGTTTCCATTCGCGTGAAAATTATTTAGTTATTCCCGCGAAAGCATTGGTTTGTATTCGCGTGAAAATAATTCATTTATTCCCGCGAAACAATTGACTTTCCTTCGCGTGAACAAATGTTGATTCATAGAGATTGACACGAGATGGTGTTCATAGGGTTTAATCAGTACAACTTTAGCTATATAAGAGCCATCGTTTTCACACAGAAAGCATCCAGTTCTACAGCGACTAACAGAGGAGCAACATCTACTACAGCTATTAGGAGAGCAACAAGGTAAGAAGCACTAAAATAATTATTTGTTTTTAATTAATTGAAACATCTAGGTTTTTGAATCTTAGTTTTTAAAAACAATCTTTTAATAAAACAATAGTTTCAGTATATTTACATCATTAAACTAAGTTCTTTTACTTTTTGCAGGTATGATGACATCACACTCCAAAGCACTTCCTAAGCTCCATATTGAACCAATCACAGCTACCAACAACACTAACGCTATTTCCACTACAACCATCATTTCCACCACCAACGGCATTCACATTGATGATAGAAGATCCAATCCTAACACCTTTAATGATACATCTTCTCGCTCAAACACCAATGCTCATGCTGATATAGCAATGAACCATCATGTAGTTTCAGCTGACTCTCCTTTGAGTCCCACACCGGACTACACATATCTGCATGAGAACAGTGAAGTCAAACGAACGGAGGATATCAAAAAACCGACAGTGACATTATCTCAAGCTTCAATTTCCTTTTTATTCAGCAACAGCAAGAATAATACCGTAAACAAACTTAGAGAGTTTGAATTGCTCGAGATGGGTGGAATAATGACAGGAGCTATGCAGAAAGGAATGTTGGAAATCGAAAATTTTGTGAGTTTGTTGGATTTACCAATTCCTACGATATTGGAGGTTTTCGATGTTAATTACGTTGAAGACTATGGTATATTGGACTATGAATATGTTTTAAAAAACAATCATCGAATTCGAGTCAAGTCACTGATTGACAAAGAACTTACGGTGGAGCTACAGGAACTTGATCCCGGCTCTTCACAAATCCTAGTGTACATGGGAAAGCTAGAAGAAAATCAACCCGATCTACGTATTGTAGGAGATAATCATCGTCATCAAGGGCTAAAACAACGAGTTATAGCCAAAATCTTGAGAAAAAAATCATTGAAACAGTTGCAAGCATACTTTGATATCATCACTTTCGATAATATTCCTGTCAACACTCTTCTGACATTCACTAGACTTTCAGTTTGGAAAAATTTGAAGTCGAAGCAGCGAAAACGAAAACAAGATACATCGCCTTTACGTATCACTCACACTGTCACTTACAGATACATGATGAATGACGGATCTTTGATGACTGGGAAGATTGTTGTCCCTCCTGAGAACGTTTTGAAGATCAAAAATCATGAATGTGGTATGATCCACTATAAAAGTACGATGACAACTGAAAGCGGCACAAAGAAACACATTCTCACGATTCTGAGTGTTGAAGAAGCTTTGATGCTTCTATCTACTTCAAGTGAAAAAGAAGGAATAGCTTTCAGACTTTCTCTATTTGATGATGCTGAGCTGATGAAAAGTTATGATGATGATGTTGCTGCTGATGATGCTGCTGATGATGATGATGATGACGATGATAACATCGATGCTTATACCGATGAAGAAGATGATAATATGACGGATGATGACTCTAAGAACAAAAAATTTGAGGAAAAAGATGAAGTTGTCGACAATGATAGTGAGAAAAGCAATGAAGATGATGACAATCACATTTCAAGCGAAGCTAGCAGGATTTCAATATCGGAAATTTAATTAAGGTATGTTAATCTTCACTAGTAATAAGTAACTACTAATAGACGTATTTTTTACCATAGTATAATGTAGTTGTTATAACGACATCTATGTATGCTTTTAGATAGAATACGTGTACAAGTGAATGACCGTCGACTCGCCAAAATCTATCAGCAACAACTCATGAACATTAAATTACATATTATTTGTATTGTGCAATAATTTGTATATATTTAGTGTAATAAAGTATTTTATTCATATTTAACATTAGTTATTTAGCCAATTTGTAAAACTTTCGGGGCTACAACTCTAAAATGTTACAAAAATTTCAATGTTCCGACACAAAAATAAATATTTCAAGTTATCGTCTCATTTTTCAAAAATGTTAAGACAACTCCCATTTATAATTTCTAAACTTCGTTTTTGAAAAATATGTAAAAGTTGTCGGCACATTGTGTCAAAATGATAAGACAACTCCGCTTTTGCACAAAAAAAATTGTGAAAAATGTTTTATAATTTGTTTGAGAAACCAAAACAGTAGAAGACTTTTTACAACCGCAAGCATTATACTTTAGGTTTTACAGTTTTGTGAATTGGGTGTTGATAGTTTGTCACGATATGACATAATAATTAAGTAATTATAGTCTTTTTCATAACAATGCTATAGATTCAGTAATACAGATGTGAAATTTACTGTTTCATCACTTGAATGCAGTATGAAGGTAGTTGATGTAATATTTATTTTGTAATATTATGCAAAGTAATACAGTAAGAATGAAGCATATGGAGTTCTCAACCACAAAACAAATAAAAATAATGCATTAGGGTAAACTAATGACAGAACAATTTTACATGAAGTGTATACATGTGAATAAAGTATTCATAAAAACACAGACTATTGTCTGTATATATAATATATATAGAGAGTATTTATAAAAAACAGCCTATTAACTATATATTTTGTGGTAAGAAATTGTAAAATAGGATAGTTGCATAAAGTCTATGGTAAACTAATGACAGAACATTTTTTACATGAAATGTATTCATAAAAACACAGACTATTGTCTGTATATATAATATATATATAGAGAGAGTATTTATAAAAAAACATCCTATTCACTATATATTTTGTGGTAAGAAATTATAAAATAGGGTAGTTGCATAAGACCTATTCCAGAGCCATGATAATATTAAAAAATATAGTGAAATAAAAATTTTAAAACTCACCTAAGAGTGCAGTTAGTACAAGAACTTCTTCTTGAGAAAAGTCTGAGTTTTTCTGCATTTTTCGTCTAATAGACGCTAATTTCAATTTAACACAATCATTAAAACCCTTTTTTTTCAGTCCATCTTTTATATTCAAAATTAATTTAAGTGAAGTTAAATCAATTTTCTTATCATCAATCTTTTGGCTTTCTTTTAAATCTACTTGGGTTTGAGGTTTAACTGTTATAGTATTAGATTCTAAAACACTGGTTTTTGGACTGCACTGTGAACTAGCAACAGAAATTAAGTCATTATTACTTTCTTCAGTTTCTGAAAGATCAGAATCTGAAGATATAAGTGCTCTCATTTTTTTACACTGGTTTTTAATCAAAAGTTTTCGATCTTCAGCAGCAGGTTTTTTAGCTATCGCCAACCATTTACTCCCTAATTCAAAATCTAGAACAATGTTTTCAGAAAAATAACCTTCTATTGGATAGAGATACACTAACGCAAATTTTTTCGGAAAAGTAATATCCATAAGTAATTCAGAATATTTTCTATTAATAAATAAAACAAAATTATTGTAACTAGCAATATCAACAATAAAAAACATTTTAGTTTTTAAAATACAACTATGTTGCTGAAGATCTCTCAAAGTTGTATGCGATTTTCCACATAAACAATAATAAATAAACAAGTGAGCACAAAAATGTCTTGAAAGAACTCGGCCAGGCTCATGCAATCCCCCTAATTTAAACTTCTTACCACAAAATATACAAGAGACGTTGTTTTTGTTTCCTTTCAGTGCTTCACTCAACATCTTTGTGCCATATGCGATCAACAGCAATGAGAGCACTGAAAGGAAATACCTAGGGCTTTTGTTATCAATATCTACAAACAAAATAAACAAATTCTCATCATATATAGATAACTTTCTTAAGCATGGTATATGTATATATATATATAAAGATAATGCATGTCACTTACACTTAAAACACTCTCTATCTTCTTTTATATTTCCGTCTAGAAGACTTAATTCTTTATATTCCCTTAATTCAGGATTCTCTGCTTGAACTAAAATAGAAAATACGAATGTAGTTATGCTATTTTTTTGAAAAAATTCGAAAATTTTTTTATAAATTGAATGAGTATATAGTAAGTAATATTTTCGTCATACTTACATTCAAATGTGTTCCGTTCATAGTACAGGAAGTTTTCGTTCTTCCCAACACATTGCTTACTTCCTATGAATCGTGAAGATGCTTTTTCTACAAAAAAATAACATAGTAAATGTAAAGTCATTATTATTGTACCTACAGACAAATTTACATTTTTCATAAAACAGAAAAACTTACTCATAGCAATATGCGTGCTAGCTTTGCTCTTTTCCGTCTTCTCTTCATCTTCAAAACACTCCTCCAACCACCTTAGTGTTTCATCATCGGTAGAACTTAATAAAACAATAAATCAAGATTGTAATTATTTAAAAACTCTATATAATACAGTTGAATATTGAATAATAAAGTTTCAATAATATACTTACATAGCACTGAAATCTATTTCGTCTATATTTAGTTCTAATGCAACATTTGAGGATGTAGACCTACAAGTAATATATATATATATATATACATTTGTATAAATTTATAAATGTAACTGCAACAAAATTGTAAAAGATAGTATAAATAACTTACTCATTTGTTGTAGGGATATTGCTAGCCATTGTTGTTTTGCAGAGTAATACTTAAAATGAAGTATAAATGAAGACTGATACTGTTTAAAAAAAATAGTTTCTCTTATATACAAAACATTGAAGTCATTTATCAAGATTAATTTGTAGACTGATTTTCTGATTATTACTATGATAAATGATATTGTTTTTTAAAAAAGTGGAAGACGATTAGGAAGTTGGTTAAAAAAATAGGAAGATAGAGATTAAATAGTTTAATAAGCTTAACCACCACAAACACTCCTGTAAACTGTCTTTCCATCTAGCTAAAATTTTTGAATGTAGAGCGTTGGATAAACAAATTTTACAACCTCTTTTAAATATAACTAGCTAGGATGAAACTTACATTTCATTTGAATGACACCTCACATCCTTCAAACATATTTTTATAGCAACAATTTTCATATAGACACATCAACAGCAAAACAATGATGCGGTGTAGTTCCATCTTTATATCATCAGACAGTAAATTAATATGTGAGAGCTTCAATTATAGTTTACACCATTAAGTATGAGTTCGGAATGTAATAAAATACTTTGCAGGTACTGATAGCATTTAATAACTAGTTCAATTGCAGTTTATTGATATACTCTACTATAACACACACTACCACAAACAATCATATAGACACATCATCAGCAAAACAATGATGTAGTGTAGCTCCATCTTTATATCATCAGACAGTAAATTAAAATGTGAGAGCTCCAATTATAGTTTACAACATTAAGTATGAGTTAGGAATGTAATAAACACTTTAAAGATATCTGATAGCATTTAAATATGTATATGTAACATATAACTCTTGATTTATTAGACAAAACAGCTTCCTAAAAATAGAAAATATACTATGTATGTTGATACATTATTATTTCACACAAAAAACAATGAGATATTTTAAAAAAAGTAACAGTCTAACTAATAAAACAAGTGGATAAAGTCATGCTTTGCTCATGTTTTTTAGATGATAGCGGAGATAGCTAGGATTAAAAGTAAAACCACAAATCCGTTTTGGTGGAAGGCTGTATCTATATTAACTAATATGTAATGAAACAATAAAAAACAGGAGATAGATGCAATCAAGTTCTCTTCCTTTTTAGGTTGAATTCGACCTATAATTCCATCATCTATGGATGTTTGTTGTTTTTGTTTTAAATAGAAATAGCATGATAATAAATAGTGCTTAGGTGTAACTAATGACTTTTCTCGAGCGACACACTTGATATTAAAAAGATCAAAACATATAGGATTAAGTGAGATGATGATTAATGTCTTTTCTGGAATGAGTTTATTAGTAAAATGACACTTGCGGGACACTTGCGCTATATTATAATTAATTACTTTTTAAAAATGAACTGGTAACATTACGTCGACTGAAATAATACCTAAAACGTCTCGCATAAATTTTGATCTGACTGAAAATGGACTGAAAACCTTCAAGGTGCGTAAAAATTATCGTAACTCGCTATAGCGGATATTCTAAGAAATATTTATTTTCTCGTTGGTAACTTGACGTAAAATATTTTGTAACGGATGTCACATGATCTCAATCGCTTTTTTTCAACTTAAACACTTAGTTACTCGTAAACATTTGATACTCGCTTGATTTCTTTGATAACAGTAATAACCCAATTGTGTTTATCGTAAATATTTCAAAAACGGATATTGCGCGTTTCAGTTGGTTTTTCCTACTAAATCGCTTAGTTACTCGTAAACATTTGAAAATTGTTTGATTTTTTCGCTGATAAAACATGTTGCAAGTATCTTTTACCAAATATTACCGTGATTTTCAATCAGTTTTCCTTACTAGATTACTTAATTACTCACCAACGTCCATAATTGTTTTTATTAATCATTGTTGCAAAGCAATGCTGTATTTAAATAATATTACTACGTTTCCAACCAATTTCCTTACTGAATTACTTAATTACTCGCCAGTATTTCATAATTTCTTTCACTAATAATTACAAATAATATTGTAAATAAATAATTTACCAGGAATATTTATGCTCAAGTCTCCTCTCTCTCCTCTAAACACTCTCTCTAGATATATACAAACACAGTTATTTTTATTGTACCTTGCACAAAAACACCCCCTAAAACTTGTTTTTAGGCTGAGTCTTATGGGTTATTTTAGGGGGAGTATCAGTCCTGGGAGTAGATACTAAATTGACACAAATTTTTTTCATATGAATTTAAAACTTAACTAATGTAGTTTTTTTTACCAAACATCAGTACATCAAAAACATTATTGTAAAGGTATATTATATAGGAAGATTTTCCATACTTATTATGTAATAAATGTATATAATCATATAATGATTAATTTTGATCAATATATTTATTCAATGTAGATATATCTCTTCTCTCCTCTCTCCTCTCTTTCTTCCTCTCTCCTCTCTCTCTCCCTCTCTCCTCTCTCTCTTTCTTTATCTCAAGATACCATATGTATGTATACATTGATTATCATTACAAGTTGTAGTGCTTTGTATTACTTAGTATTTACTGACTCTAGCTATATTATATAGGATGATTTTCCCTACTTATTATGTAATCAATGTATATAATCATAAAATGTTTCATTTTTGATCAATATAGTTATTCAATGTAGATAAAACTCCTCTCTCCTTTCTCTCTCCTCTCTGTCTTCTCTCTCCTCTCTCTCAAGATACCATATGAGTTCAAATTATGTGAAAAAAGTATCAAAACTTAAATGCCATACATTCAAAATCTAGATGCCATATGAGTTCAAATCAAGTAAAAAAATAATCAAAACTCAAATGCCACTTAAATGCCATTCAAACGCCACTCAAGTACCCCTCAAGTAAAATACAATATAAACTCGGCGAATTCATCCAACGTCGTAACCCATTGCCTCAACCCCAAGGCCAGAACCACAAAAAAACACTTGGTAGGGAGATCTGCTCATATATTACTACTACTACCAGCAAAGAGTGTCTAGTTGCGAGCATGTGGACGATGGTACCTGTAAAAGCACTCATCCATGCACAGAGCAACCTTGCATTCCATGCGCTCGTATCTAGACTCCTTTCTTGCCGTCTTGCCACCACCTTGCAAACGCTTTTCAGAGCATTGCTTGCATTCTTTAGTTGGTCTTAGCCTTTTTGCAGTTGGTGGGAGCTTCGTAAGAAAGTGGTTACCAGAGCCCAAGCCTCTGGATCAAACCAAGTCTCTTGATCTTGAGCGTACTGGAAGCTCCGATGGATGACGGAGCTTCTCTAACACCAAGTCTGTGCAAACTTGGTCCATGAAATCAGACAGTGACATCTTGCTGTTAGGATGACAAACATTGTAATACTTTTGCGCTTGGATCATACCAATTTGAAACAATTGAAAAAACAATTTTTTCCACCACTTCAGCGCTCTGCGTCGGGTAGTAGGAGGCCAGTTGATCGTGTTTATCTACTCCATATTTATTTATATTATAGAGGAAGGTTTCAAAGTTTGATGACTAGTTTCGCGCCCCCTCCCATCATCTGTCTCTCTCATCGAACATCATGCACCGTCGACAACATCAATATATCACGCTTATCCTTCCATCTGGTAGCTAAAACCCCATTACACACCTTGCTAATCGATTCGCCCGTTTTAAGTTTTTCTCCCATAAATTGCGGCATATGCTTTCGATTCTTCACAACTGTCCCAACCGCAAAAATATCCTGGCTAAGTAACTTCTTGAAAAGATCAGGGGAGCAGTATCTACGGCCCATGTACAATAAGTGATTTTTACCCCGAAAATTGCTGGTAAGTCGTTGCACAAGCGCATCTACACTATTATCTAGACCCCCTTTTTTCTCAGAATATACCTCCATATGTACTATAATACCAGTAAAAGAATCGCAGGCCATCTCTATCCTAAACCCATATTTATGCGGCTTTCCCTTGATATAAACTTTGAAATGTACTCTACCCTTATAAGGACAAAGCGCCTCATCGATCGTAAGTTTTTTTTCCAGCTATAAAAACTTTGAACTTTTTCGACAAGTGCTCAATCAAAGAAGAAATTTTAAAAAGAGGATCTTAACCATCTTCGCCAATCCTAATTTGTTTAGAATTATCCACAATGTGTAAGTACCTCAAGATGTAAAAAAATCGATGACTAGCGACGCCAATATTCTGCGCAAACTAGTGTGGAATACCGGGTCCTCTGTGAAATAACTAGCTAAGCTGATTTTTTTACCAAGCACATGTGAATGACTAGCGCAAAAAACGTATACATGCAGTTTACAGTCACGGGCTTCTGTTTCGAGTAATGCGACAGTACGTTAGATTGCGCAACATAGCGATTGGTCTCTGTAACAATATTAGTAAAAAAAATCATCATCATAAACATACTGGAAGCATTCCGTAGGTGTCGGCTCAATACCTATCAAACGATAATCTAAGGTTGGCCCTGCTGGCCCTGTAAAATCTGGCACATATGGAAACTCACCCACAACAGCATCTGTCCACATCCACTTGCCATCATTCACTCGTTCTTTTGCAGCTGTCATTCTGGCTGGCCTTCCCCTGCTGGCTCTTCCTCTCGCTGATCTCCCTCTGGCTCCTCTCCCTCTGGCTTGGCTCTCTCTCTTGCAGCAGTCCCACTCGTCGGCATCACTCTCACAGCACTTATATTGGGTCTTTCCTTGACAACAGCCTTACCTTTCCCGGTCCTTCCACGTCTACCAACTCCGCGCCTCACACCTATATCTTCACTTGCATCGCTATCATTACACTCATTATCATACGCACCGCTTGTTCCTGCACCAACTTTACATCTCACTTTCATCTCGGGCACATACTCAGGATCATCATCGCTATCATCACTCACTTGCTGATCACTCTCACACTCATCATCAAAATCAATGTTGTCACATTCACCTACAATACCTACAATGAAAAAAAGCAAAGATATTGTGAGACAGAGAAAATAAATACATGGCTCATGTAAGTACAACAATGACCTGAACATAAATAATTGAGACAGGGAAATTAGTAAAGCTAATCACCATGACAACAAGTCAACACAACTCTAGGATTACAATAAAAACTCACACAATGCCACAAACTGATGACAAATCACAATTACATAGCTATTCATACCTATATTTGTCTCAAAAGAAACAAATAAGTGGAAAAACTTTCATAGAAAGGCTTGAAAAAACAACTAAAAAATATTTATTACTATAATTATAATATTTATTATTACCGAAAATTTTATAAATAAATAATAAACTGCCAACTAACCTGCAGCCTCACTATCAGAGGACTCACACACACTCCAATCATCCCCAAACTCCTCATTCACAGCAGCAACATCCTCAAAGTCTGTTCTCTGGCTAGCAATTGGAGTAGAAATCAGAAAGTTAGCAGATCGGTAAAAGCACGCCTTTTCTGTAACAGAAAGAATAGCAGTATGGCAGCTTTTCGCGCAATAAATCCAGTTTGAACTGATCAATTTCCCTCAAATAAATTCTTAAAAAAGAGGAGAAACTGCTCTACACGATGATATAAAATTTGTTACAATCATTTTGAAACACGTGACTGAAAAAATCTCCGAAAACGGCTGAATGAAATTCCGAGCATTGCTCATGAAAGATGAGTTGGACAAATAACTCCTTTCCGAGCATTGCTCGTGATGGAATGAGAGAAAATTAAGGAAGTACCTGCTCAAGGTTGAAAGCCATCTCACGTCTGACATGATGCCTCAGGTGAGCTGGCAGTGACAGTTCACTATCACTTTGAGTGTCAAGCCTTTTACAGTGAAGTATTTTACCGAGCGCTCTAAATATGACCAGTGTCGGATCCTTGTACACTTGGTCTGTGAGGTCACGACCTTGTGACGACTTGACTATAGCAGCAGTTGCTGTTTTTGTCTTACGTTTAGCTGAAATAAATACATGTATCCTAGCTGTAGAGCTCTTTGGAATCTGTATGTTGAGTATTGCTGCATTTACAGGGACAAAATATGGCGTGTTCAATGAGCACTCTTGGCTTTATCGACAGAGGGAGATTGAGCTAAAGCCTAGGTGTCATTATTATTTACGCAAACGACGCACACGAAACTGATCTACTGATGGCATGTTTATCTGTAAGGTTATAAAATGATTTAAAGCAACAGCCACAGCTGATTGGTGGATATTTGCCACAGACTTGTGAAGTGATTGCTCATTGGTGGAAGGCTACAAAGTCTCTAGTAAAAAACAATAAAAGCCAAAAAAGCGGTTGGCATCAGCTTGTACTATATAAATCTCTGTACAACACCGTACAACACTGTACATTACCGTACAACACTGTACAACACTGTACATCACCGTACAACACTGTACATCACTGTACAACACTGTACATCACTGTACAACACTGTACAACTCTGTGCAACACTGTGCAACACTGTACATCACTGTGCAACACTGTAAAACACTGTACATCACTGTACAACACTGTACAACACTGTACAACACTGTGCAACACTGTGCAACACTGTGCAACACTGTACAACACTGTACATCACTGTGCAACACTGTAAATCATTGTACAACACTGTACAACACTGAACAACACTTTACAACACTGTACAACACTGTACATCACTGTACAACACTGTACAACATTGTACAACACTTACATCACTGTACAACCCTGTACAACACTTTAAAACACTGTACATCACTGTACAACACTGTACAACACTGTACAATGCTTTAGAACACTGTACAACACTGTACAACACTGTACATCACTGTACATCACTGCACATCACTGTACAACTCTGTACAACACTGTACATCACTGTACATCACTGTACAACACTGTAAAACACTGTATATCACTGTACAACACTGTAAAACACTGTACAACACTTTACAACACTGTACAACACTGTACATCACTTTACATCATTGTACAACACTGTACACCTCTGTACAACACCGTACAACACTGAATAAGGACGACTAAGTTACCTGCAGTGGAGGAAGATCGAACACCTTTAGATTTCTGTTCAGGTTGTGAGAGATCTTGTGAGAGTGCAAACTTGAACTGGAGACTATTTACTGCGGTCCTGATCTAACCATCACAAGACTCAGAAAGGTACGCAATAGCGTCCTTGGGCACAGCCACTTGGGGTTCATTGTCAGATATATTTGTGAGCAGACGCTTGATGTCGGTATTGGGTACAGCATTGAATGAAATATGTTTAATATTCAGTTAACTCTGTAAGCTTTCTGGAAACATGGTCCTCTCCATTACAGACCCTGCATAATATAAAACGATAGTAGATAGGTGTAATCTACAGAATATAGTAGATAGGTGTAATCTACAGAATATAGTAGATAGGTGTAATATACAGAATATAGTAGATAGGTGTAATCTATAGAATATAGTAGATAGATGTAATATACAGAATATAGTAGATATGTGTGATATGCGTTAGTGATAGTAACCTGACGTATTATATATGATGGTGAGGAGGGATCGAGCAGATCTGGAATATGACCTGAGTTGGTTGTGTCACTCGGCAGGAGAGGTGAGATAGACGTTAGGTATGTCTTCTACTAGAACCATCTGTCTTGTACACGCAGCATCTCCTAGCAGGGGCAACGCTGAGTATCTGGTATATACAATATATTATATTGTATATGCTATGTTACATGTATATTATATAATACATATGTTAGATAATATCTACTGTATATAGACTTTTAATAAGTATTATATGCACAGTGGAATATAATTTCTGAGTTGGAATCGCTGCAACTCATTCAAAGTCTGCCAAAATGGAAAATTGCTTCTTTTTTGGTGAGCGGAAAATCTGAACTTTTCAATGCTATGCTGAACACATATTTCAACATTTGGAGTTGTTCGCTTTATCACATTTCCGATCAAAATGTCTAAGTTCTAAATTCTGTAAAAAAATATTGTCAAAACCGAGCTCTTCAACCTTAATTACAATAACAAGAATCTCGGCTTGTCAACAAGAAGTTTTTGAACCATTTCTAAATTACTTATTTGACACAATTATGGTAAATTTTCATAAAAAAGCATGATAAAAAGAATTTCAATAATACAGTGAATAATAGACTATTAATAGTATCATAGAGAAGATAGGATACTGTTGTTGCGGTTTTATTATTTTTTTCCTCTTCTTTTAGCGCAAACATGTCAAAGAATTAAATAATTCTCCCCAAAAACCATTCGAGAGCCACAAACATTTTCGTATCAGGAATTTGAAATTTTGAAATCTTTATTAAAATAACCCGAAGCAAAATAAATAAAGTGTAAAAACAGAAAAAAATATTATTGTTTTGGTCTCTAAATGGCCTGGGAAAGTTTGACCAGATTGACCAAAATTGAGAAAGTTCGGATTGCTGGTTGATGAAGCAATGCGAAGGCGGCTATCTTAATTTCAGATGAAAAATTCATCTTTTAGCATAAAAAAGCTTCCCGTTTGAGAACCAACAGGTCGATTCAGCTGAAACTTGCAATGCATGTACTCAACGGGACACTATGGACTTCAAAGCAATCAAACAAAGCTGTTTCAAGCTTTTTCACTTTCAACTCTTAAAAAAGTCACCAAAAACAGCATTTTTCAATGCTTTCCCGAAGCGGTAATAAACAAGTCAAAGAGAAGTACTCGAAAAAGTTGCTTTGTATACAGAAAGCTGTTTTGTATAAAGAAAGCTATTGACGATTGTCAATATGTACTCATGTGAGTATCGGAATTGCTATATGGCGCAGTGGCTTTATGTTATAAATTCTGAGATTTTCTGTAAGAAGGGTCTGGGTTCGATCCTCAGGGAGTGAATTACACTTTGCCAATGCATATTTATTGACTAACAAAATGATGTGCAACATGGAGTGTGTTTCAGAGGGATTTCTCACAAGAAACACGGTGGTGGAGTGGGTTGAGTGTGCAGTTCTCCAAACCAAGCACCAAGGTTAAAATCAGTTGTAACATATATTTTTTTTATTCTCTAAAATGGTCTTGTTCTCACTTGCGAATACAAACCTAGATTTACTTTTGATTAATAGACAAACATATTGTCTACTTGTAATAGTCAAATAATAATAAATTATAATGATAAGTCTTATAAAAGAATAAGGAGTTAACAGAAATACGTTAGTTTGTAATAATTATCATAAGATTTACACATTTTGCTTTCTTCAGAAATAACAAAATAATTGTTGTTACCAGAGTGTCTTATAATTATTATTAATCACACTTTGCGCCACTCTGGACAAAAGAACACAACCCTGTATCAAATAAACTGACTTTTTGAACGACCCTAAGCTGCGTTTACACCAGAGTGACTGCGTCTCTGTTTTATTGTATTACCACAGACACAGTTGCAACATGAGTTCGCATTTTTGGAGTTGCCGAATCGTTATAGCTAATATAGTTTAAGTGCCCAAAGTACCCAGAGTTGGGGCAAATCACTAACCAAGTCATCGAAAAAAACATCCAAATAAAATCAGCTAAGTGTAAGACCAAAACCAAGTCAAGTAAAATGCTAACCAGGTGCAAATCAAATCAATGTGTTACTCCCATGATTTGAAATCACTATCAAATCATAACTCAAATCAAATAATATTATTGTTTATCATTCCATAATAACAAAATTTAATAAAGAATAAACGCGATAGAAATTAAAAAAAATTGTAATCACCGTCAGTTATATTAAGAAAACAAACCGCCATAATCATTAATACTTGTGAACGAAGATGGAAAAAAAACTACCACTGGCAATGATGTTTAATTAAGACAAGTTTATAATAACTAACTGTTGTAATGGATTGCTAAGGGCACACCATCAAAAAAGTTTATCATTTTCGTTTTTTTAACCAAAATAACAATTGATGGCATATACGTAAAACAATACATACACCTCTTTTCAACTTAATTGTTAATGTTGATAATAAACTACTATCTAATTACTGTTTATAAACTTATTAATAAATAAAATATTGAAATAATTAGGCACAAATAAATAATAACAATAAATTATATTTTAAACTTAGAGAGTGAGGGGTGTAGAGAAAGGGGGGCGTAGAGAGTAAGGAGTGTAGAGAATAAGGGGTGTAGAGAGTGAGGTGTGTACAGAGTAAGGGGTGTACAGAGCAAGGGGTGTAGAGAGTGAGGGGTGTAGAGAGTGAGAGGTGTAAAGAATAAGGGGTGTAGAGAGGGAAGGGTGTAGAGAGTGAGGAGTGTAAAGAGAGAGGAATGTAGAGAGTAAGGGGTGTAGATAGAGTAACGGGTAGAGAGAGCGAAGAGTGTATAGATAGAGGGGTGTAGAGAATGAGGGGTGTATAGAGTAAGGGGTGTAGAGAGTGAGGGGTGTAGACAGTGAGAAGTTTAGAGAGCAAGGGGTATAGAGAGTGAGGGGTGTAGAGAGTGAGGGGTGTAGATAGAGGGGTGTAGAAAGAGAGGAGTGTAGAGAGTAAAGGGTGTAGAGAGCGAGGGCTGTAGAGAGTGAGCAGTGTAGAGGGTGAGGAATGTAAAGAGTAAGGTGTGTAGAGAGAGCGAGGGGTGTATAGACAGAGGGGTGTAGAGAGTGAGGGGTGTAGAGAGTAAGGGGTGTAGAAATGGAGGGGTGTAGAGAGAGCGAGGGGTGTAGAGAGTAAAACGTGTAGAGAATGAGGGGTGTAGAAAGTGAGGGGTGTAGAGAGTGAGGGGTGTATAGATAGAGGGATGTAGACAGTGAAGGGTGTAGAGAGCGAGGGGTGTAGATAGCGAGGGGTGCTTTTGCAGCAATAAAAAACGTGTTTTGAAACTTTTTGTCCAGGATCACTGAATTGATGAAATGTGCTCAGAATGGCCTGAAAACCCTTTTGGAGCAATAAAAAACGTGTTTTGAAACTTTTTGTCCAGGATCACTGAAATGATGAAATGTGCTCAGAATGGCCTGAAAACGCTTTTGGAGCAATAAAAAACGTGTTTTGAAACTTTTTGTCCAGGATCACTGAAATGATAAAATGTGCTCAGAATGGCATGAAAACGCTTTTGGAGCAATAAAAAGTGTGTTTTGAAACTTTTTGTCCAGGATCACTGAATTGATGAAAGGTGCTCAGAATGGCCTGAAAACGCTTTTGGAGCAATAAAAAACAAGTTTTGAAACTTTTTGTCTTCAGGCCATTCTGAGCACATTTTATCATTTCAGTGATCCTGGACAAAAAGTTTCAAAACACGTTTTTTATTGCTCCAAAAGTGTTTTCAGGCCATTCTGAGCACATTTCATCATTTCAGTGATCCTGGACAAAAAGTTTCAAAACTTGTTTTTTATTGCTCCAAAAGCGTTTTCAGGCCATTCTGAGCACATTTCATCGATTCAGTGATCCTGGACAAAAAGTTTCAAAACACATTTTTTATTGTTCCAAAAGCGTTTTCAGGCAATTCTGAGCACATTTCATCATTTCAGTGATCCTGGACAAAAAGTTTCAAAACACGTTTTTTATTGCTCCAAAAGCGTTTTCAGGCCATTCTGAGCACATTTCATAATTTCAGTGATCCTGGACAAAAAGTTTCAAAACTTGTTTCTTATTGCTCCAAAAGCGTTTTCAGGCCATTCTGAGCACATTTCATCAATTCAGTGATCCTGGACAAAAAGTTTCAAAACACGTTTTTTATTGCTCCAAAAGCGTTTTCAGGCCATTCTGAGCACATTTCATCAATTCAGTGATCCTGGACAAAAAGTTTCAAAACACGTTTTTTATTGCTCCAGAAGCGTTTTCAGGCCATTTTGAGCACATTTCATCATTTCAGTGATCCTGGACAAAAAGTATCAAAGCTTGTTTTTTATTGCTCCAAAAGCGTTTTCAGGCCATTCTGAGCACATTTCATCAATTCAGTGATCCTGGACAAAAAATTTCAAAACACGTTTTTTATTGCTCCAAAAGCGTTTTCAGGCCATTCTGAGCACATTTCATCAATTCAGTGATCCTGGACAAAAAGTTTCAAAACTTTTTTTTATTGCTCCAAAAGCGTTTTCAGGCCATTCTGAGCACATTTCATCATTTCAGTGATCCTGGACAAAAAGTTTCAAAACACGTTTTTTATTGCTCCAAAAGCGTTTTCAGGCCATTCTGAGCACATTTCATCATTTCAGTGATCCTGGACAAAAAGTTTCAAAACTTGTTTTTTATTGCTCCAAAAGCGTTTTCAGGCCATTCTGAGCACATTTCATCAATTCAGTGATCCTGGACAAAAAGTTTCAAAACACGTTTTTTATTGCTCCAAAAGCGTTTTCAGGCCATTCTGAGCACATTTCATCAATTCGGTGATCCTGGACAAAAAAATTCAAAACACGTTTTTTATTGCTCCAAAAGCGTTTTCAGGCCATTCTGAGCACATTTCATCATTTCAGTGATCCTGGACAAAAAGTTTCAAAACGTGTTTTTTAATGCTCCAAAAGCGTTTTCAGGCCATTCTGAGCACATTTCATCAATTCAGTGATCCTGGACAAAAAGTTTCAAAACACGTTTTTTATTGCTCCAAAAGCGTTTTCAGGCCATTCTGAGCATATTTCATCAATTCAGTGATCCTGAACAAAAAGTTTCAAAACACGTTTTTTATTGCTCCAAAAGCGTTTTCAGGCCATTCTGAGCACATTTCATCAATTCAGTGATCCTGGACAAAAAGTTTCAAAACACAATTTTTATTGCTCCAAAAGCGTTTTCAGGCCATTCTGAGCACACTTCATCATTTCAGTGATCCTGGACAAAAAGTTTCAAAACACGTTTTGTATTGCTCCAAAAGCGTTTTCAGGCCATTCTGAGCACATTTCATCAATTCAGTGATCTTGGACAAAAAGTTTCAAAACAAGTTTTTTATTGTTTCAAAAGCGTTTTCAGGCAATTGTGAGCACATTTCATCATTTCAGTGATCCTGGACAAAAAGTTTCAAAACTTGTTTTTTATTGCTCCAAAAGCGTTTTCAGGCCATTCTGAGCACATTTCATCAATTCAGAGATCCTGGACAAAAAGTTTCAAAACACGTTTTTTATTGCTCCAAAAGCGTTTTCAGGCCATTCTGAGCACATTTCATCATTACAGTGATCCTGGACAAAAAGTTTTAAAAGACGTTTTTTATTGCTCCAAAAGCGTTTTCAAGCCAATCTGAGCACATTTCATCATTTCAGTGATCTTGGACAAAGAGTTTCAAAACATGTTTTTTATTGCTCCAAAAGCGTTTTTAGGCCATTCTGAGCACATTTCATCATTGCAGTGATCCTGGACAAAAAGTTTCAAAACACGTTCTTTATTGCTCAAAAAGCGTTTTCAGGCCATTCTGAGCACATTTCATCATTTCAGTGACCCTGGACAAAAAGTTTCAAAACATGTTGTTTATTGCTCCAAAAGCGTTTTCAGGCTATTCTGAGCACATTTCATCAATTCAGTGATCCTGGACAAAAAGTTTCAAAACACGTTTTTTATTGCTCCAAAAGCGTTCTCAGGCCATTCTGAGCACATTTCATCATTTCAGTGATCCTGGACAAAAAGTTTCAAAACACGTTTTTTTTGCTCCAAAAGTGTTTTCAGGCCATTCTGAGCACATTTCATCATTTCAGTGATCCTGGACAAAAAGTTTCAAAACACGTTTTTTATTGCTCCAAAAGCGTTTTCAGGCCATTCTGAGCACATTTCATCCATTCAGTGATCCTGGACATAAAGTTTAAAATCACGTTTTTTATTGCTCCAAAAGCGTTTTCAGGCCATTGTGAGCACATTTCATCATTTCAGTGACCCTGGACAAAAAGTTTCAAAACTTGTTTTTTATTGCTCCAAAAGCGTTTTCAGGCCATTCTGAGCACATTTCATCATTTCAGTGATCCTGGACAAAAATTTTCAAAACTTGTTTTTTATTGCTCCAAAAGCGTTTTGCGGCCATTCTGAGCACATTTCATCAATTCAGTGATCCTGGACAAAAAGTTTCAAAACACGCTTTTTATTGCTCCAAAAGCGTTTTCAGGCCATTCTGAGCACATTTCATCAATTCAGTGATCCTGGACAAAAAGTTTCAAAACACGTTTTTTACTGCTCCAAAAGCGTTTTCAGGCCATTCTGAGCACATTTCATCATTTCAGTGATCCTGGACAAAAAGTTTCAAAACTTGTTTTTTATTGCTCCAAAAGCGTTTTCAGGCCATTCTGAGCACTTTTCATCAATTCAGTGATCCTGGACAAAAAGTTTCAAAACACGTTTTTTATTGCTCCAAAAGCGTTTTCAGGCCATTCTGAGCACATTTCATCAATTCAGTGATCCTGGACAAAAAAATTCAAAACACGTTTTTTATTGCTCCAAAAGCGTTTTCTGGCCATTCTGAGCACATTTCATCATTTCAGTGATCCTGGACAAAAAGTTTCAAAACGTGTTTTTTAATGCTCCAAAAGCGTTTTCAGGCCATTCTGAGCACATTTCATCAATTCAGTGATCCTGGACAAAAAGTTTCAAAACACGTTTTTTATTGCTCCAAAAGCGTTTTCAGGCCATTCTGAGCATATTTCATCAATTCAGTGATCCTGAACAAAAAGTTTCAAAACACGTTTTTTATTGCTCCAAAAGCGTTTTCAGGCCATTCTGAGCACATTTCATCAATTCAGTGATCCTGGACAAAAAGTTTCAAAACACAATTTTTATTGCTCCAAAAGCGTTTTCAGGCCATTCTGAGCACACTTCATCATTTCAGTGATCCTGGACAAAAAGTTTCAAAACACGTTTTGTATTGCTCCAAAAGCGTTTTCAGGCCATTCTGAGCACATTTCATCAATTCAGTGATCTTGGACAAAAAGTTTCAAAACAAGTTTTTTATTGTTTCAAAAGCGTTTTCAGGCCATTGTGAGAACATTTCATCATTTCAGTGATCCTGGACAAAAAGTTTCAAAACTTGTTTTTTATTGCTCCAAAAGCGTTTTCAGGCCATTCTGAGCACATTTCATCAATTCAGAGATCCTGGACAAAAAGTTTCAAAACACGTTTTTTATTGCTCCAAAAGCGTTTTCAGGCCATTCTGAGCACATTTCATCATTACAGTGATCCTGGACAAAAAGTTTTAAAAGACGTTTTTTATTGCTCCAAAAGCGTTTTCAAGCCAATCTGAGCACATTTCATCATTTCAGTGATCTTGGACAAAGAGTTTCAAAACATGTTTTTTATTGCTCCAAAAGCGTTTTTAGGCCATTCTGAGCACATTTCATCATTGCAGTGATCCTGGACAAAAAGTTTCAAAACACGTTCTTTATTGCTCAAAAAGCGTTTTCAGGCCATTCTGAGCACATTTCATCATTTCAGTGACCCTGGACAAAAAGTTTCAAAACATGTTGTTTATTGCTCCAAAAGCGTTTTCAGGCTATTCTGAGCACATTTCATCAATTCAGTGATCTTGGACAAAAAGTTTCAAAACAAGTTTTTTATTGTTTCAAAAGCGTTTTCAGGCAATTGTGAGCACATTTCATCATTTCAGTGATCCTGGACAAAAAGTTTCAAAACTTGTTTTTTATTGCTCCAAAAGCGTTTTCAGGCCATTCTGAGCACATTTCATCAATTCAGAGATCCTGGACAAAAAGTTTCAAAACACGTTTTTTATTGCTCCAAAAGCGTTTTCAGGCCATTCTGAGCACATTTCATCATTACAGTGATCCTGGACAAAAAGTTTTAAAAGACGTTTTTTATTGCTCCAAAAGCGTTTTCAAGCCAATCTGAGCACATTTCATCATTTCAGTGATCTTGGACAAAGAGTTTCAAAACATGTTTTTTATTGCTCCAAAAGCGTTTTTAGGCCATTCTGAGCACATTTCATCATTGCAGTGATCCTGGACAAAAAGTTTCAAAACACGTTCTTTATTGCTCAAAAAGCGTTTTCAGGCCATTCTGAGCACATTTCATCATTTCAGTGACCCTGGACAAAAAGTTTCAAAACATGTTGTTTATTGCTCCAAAAGCGTTTTCAGGCTATTCTGAGCACATTTCATCAATTCAGTGATCCTGGACAAAAAGTTTCAAAACACGTTTTTTATTGCTCCAAAAGCGTTCTCAGGCCATTCTGAGCACATTTCATCATTTCAGTGATCCTGGACAAAAAGTTTCAAAACACGTTTTTTTTGCTCCAAAAGTGTTTTCAGGCCATTCTGAGCACATTTCATCATTTCAGTGATCCTGGACAAAAAGTTTCAAAACACGTTTTTTATTGCTCCAAAAGCGTTTTCAGGCCATTCTGAGCACATTTCATCCATTCAGTGATCCTGGACATAAAGTTTAAAATCACGTTTTTTATTGCTCCAAAAGCGTTTTCAGGCCATTGTGAGCACATTTCATCATTTCAGTGATCCTGGACAAAAAGTTTCAAAACTTGTTTTTTATTGCTCCAAAAGCGTTTTCAGGCCATTCTGAGCACATTTCATCATTTCAGTGATCCTGGACAAAAATTTTCAAAACTTGTTTTTTATTGCTCCAAAAGCGTTTTGCGGCCATTCTGAGCACATTTCATCAATTCAGTGATCCTGGACAAAAAGTTTCAAAACACGCTTTTTATTGCTCCAAAAGCGTTTTCAGGCCATTCTGAGCACATTTCATCAATTCAGTGATCCTGGACAAAAAGTTTCAAAACACGTTTTTTACTGCTCCAAAAGCGTTTTCAGGCCATTCTGAGCACATTTCATCATTTCAGTGATCCTGGACAAAATGTTTCAAAACTTGTTTTTTATTGCTCCAAAAGCGTTTTCAGGCCATTCTGAGCACATTTCATCAATTCAGTGATCCTGGACAAAAAGTTTCAAAACACGTTTTTTATTGCTCCAAAAGCGTTTTCAGGCCATTCTGAGCACATTTCATCAATTCAGTGATCCTGGACAAAAAAATTCAAAACACGTTTTTTATTGCTCCAAAAGCGTTTTCTGGCCATTCTGAGCACATTTCATCATTTCAGTGATCCTGGACAAAAAGTTTCAAAACGTGTTTTTTAATGCTCCAAAAGCGTTTTCAGGCCATTCTGAGCACATTTCATCAATTCAGTGATCCTGGACAAAAAGTTTCAAAACACGTTTTTTATTGCTCCAAAAGCGTTTTCAGGCCAGTCTGAGCATATTTCATCAATTCAGTGATCCTGAACAAAAAGTTTCAAAACACGTTTTTTATTGCTCCAAAAGCGTTTTCAGGCCATTCTGAGCACATTTCATCAATTCAGTGATCCTGGACAAAAAGTTTCAAAACACAATTTTTATTGCTCCAAAAGCGTTTTCAGGCCATTCTGAGCACACTTCATCATTTCAGTGATCCTGGACAAAAAGTTTCAAAACACGTTTTGTATTGCTCCAAAAGCGTTTTCAGGCCATTCTGAGCACATTTCATCAATTCAGTGATCTTGGACAAAAAGTTTCAAAACAAGTTTTTTATTGTTTCAAAAGCGTTTTCAGGCCATTGTGAGAACATTTCATCATTTCAGTGATCCTGGACAAAAAGTTTCAAAACTTGTTTTTTATTGCTCCAAAAGCGTTTTCAGGCCATTCTGAGCACATTTCATCAATTCAGAGATCCTGGACAAAAAGTTTCAAAACACGTTTTTTATTGCTCCAAAAGCGTTTTCAGGCCATTCTGAGCACATTTCATCATTACAGCGATCCTGGACAAAAAGTTTTAAAAGACGTTTTTTATTGCTCCAAAAGCGTTTTCAAGCCAATCTGAGCACATTTCATCATTTCAGTGATCTTGGACAAAGAGTTTCAAAACATGTTTTTTATTGCTCCAAAAGCGTTTTTAGGCCATTCTGAGCACATTTCATCATTGCAGTGATCCTGGACAAAAAGTTTCAAAACACGTTCTTTATTGCTCAAAAAGCGTTTTCAGGCCATTCTGAGCACATTTCATCATTTCAGTGACCCTGGACAAAAAGTTTCAAAACATGTTGTTTATTGCTCCAAAAGCGTTTTCAGCCTATTCTGAGCACATTTCATCAATTCAGTGATCCTGGACAAAAAGTTTCAAAACACGTTTTTTATTGCTCCAAAAGCGTTTTTAGGACATTCTGAGCTCATTTCATCAATTCAGTGATCCTGGACAAAAAGTTTCAAAACACGTTTTTTATTGCTCCAAAAGCGTTTTCAGGCCATTCTGAGCACATTTCATCGTTTCAGTGATCCTGGACAAAAATTTTCAAAACTTATTTTTTATTGCTCCAAAAGCGTTTTCAGGCCATTCTGAGCACATTTCATCAATTCAGTGATCCTAGACAAAAAGTTTCAAACACACCTTTTTATTGCTCCACAAGCGTTTTCAAGCCATTCTGAGCACATTTCATCATTTCAGTGATCCTCGACAAAAAGTTTCAAAACCTTTTTTTTATTGCTCCAAAAGCGTTTTCAGGCCATTCTGAGCACATTTCATCATTTCAGTGATCCTGAACAAAAAGTTTCAAAAACTTGTTTTTTATTGCTCCAAAAGCGTTTTCAGGCCATTCTGAGCACATTTCATCAATTCAGTGATCCTGGACAAAAAGTTTCAAAACACGTTTTCTATTGCTC